>BQKN01063313.1:272595-285285 GCA_022839385.1 Asparagus kiusianus
GACAGGGCCACGGAGCAGGAGACTTGGCTCCGTATGGTGGAGAGGTATCAGAAGATGAGGGTACCGGAGTTCCAGGGGTCACCAGACCCTCTTGCTGCCCACAAGTGGAAGGAGGATGTGAGCAACATTCTCGATATACTCGGCGTAGACTCAGTTCAGAAGCAGAGGCTGGCATCCTACAACCTGAAGGGAGATGCCGGGAGGTGGTACCGACTCCAGTTCACTCTAGAGCAGAGGATGACCCTCACATGGGAGGACTTTATGTATTTCTTCGATGGCCAGTATATTTCTTCTGCAGCACGGACTATGAAGGAGCTCGAGTTATCCCGGTTGACTCAGGGAGACATGACTGTGGCAGATTTTGAGAGCAGGTTTATAGAGTTATTGCATTTCACGGGCATGTGGCAGACATGAGAGCGTCAGGCTCAGATGTTTTTGGCTGGGCTTCGCCCTAATCTCCGACGATACCTCGTGTCGAGGAGATTTTATTCAGTCAGGGAGGTAGCTGAGGCTGCCACTTCTCAGGAGATTAAGACCTCCATGTTCCAGAAGGACAAGGAGGGGAAGGCCAAGACAGGACAGGGTAGTGACAAGGGCAAGAACAAGAGAGGTTTTTCTGGTCATCAGCAGCAGCATCAAGGCCCTTATAAGAAGGGACCCCAACAGGATCAGAGAGCGCATCAGCAACGTAAGTTTCAGGGGTCTTGTTTTAACTGTCACAAGGTCGGGCACAAGGCATCGGAGTGCCGTAGCGCACCAGCAGGAGCCCAGCAGGGTAAGGGTCCGAACCAGCAGTAGCAGCAGCGCTAGCAGGGCAGAGGTCAGGGCCAGCAGATCAGGCTCGAGGCACCGCCAGCAGCCCAGAGGACTGAGGGACAGATTCGGGCAGTTCAGGATGTTTCTCAGGGACAGATTATCCCCTATGCTCCAGCACCATCAGCAGAGCAGTCTTCAGCCACGGGCAGGGTATATGCGGTGGTTCCTTGTGATCATGGAGCTAGCGGAGCTGTAGTGGAGGGTACGTTCTTTGTGAACTCTCTTCCCGCCCGTATTCTTTTCGATTCGGGAGCTTCGCATTCATTCATCTCGCATGCATTTATGACTAGACTCCAGCTCGTAGCTCAGCCCCTAGACACCCCTCTATTTGTTTCCACCCCTTTAGGAGAGGTATCGCTTCTGAAGAGCGTCTGTAGGAGGTGTACCGTCAGTCTAGACGAGTCGGAGTTTATAGTGGACTTAATAGTGTTGCATATGTCCGAGTTCGATGTCATCCTTGGTATGGATTGGTTGTCTTCCTACCATATTAGTATTGGCTGCTTTGCGAAGACAGTCAAGTTGCGAGCGTCCGATGGGTCCGAGATGATTGTAGCCACCTCTCAGGGCAACCGATTTGCGGAGTCATTTCTGGCATACATCGAGGAGGTGATGCGACGGGATCAGGGTGCTGAGTTATTGGAGACTAGAGTTGTCTCAGAGTATCAGGATGTCTTTCAGGACATACCTGGGTTACCTCCTGTGAGAGAGGTTGAGTTCTGTATCGAGTTACAGCCAGGCACAGCCCCGATATCCCTCGCACCCTATCGCATGGCACCAGCTGAGATGAGGGAGCTTCAGACCCAGTTGGACTAGCTGTTAGCTCAGGGTTTCATTCGCCGGAGTCATTCTCCGTGGGGCACGCCAGTCCTCTTCGTGAAGAAGAAGGATGGTAGTATGAGATTATGCATAGACTATAGAGAGTTGAACAAGGTCACTATCCGGAATAGGTACCCACTACCTAGGATTGATGACTTGTTTGACCAGTTGCAGGGAGCGTAGTATTTCTCGAAGATTGATCTTCGTTCTGGCTATCATCAGTTGCGGGTTCGGGAGATGGATATTCCCAAGACCGCTTTTCTTACTCGATATGGATCCTTCGAGTTCTTGGTCATGCCATTTGGGTTGAATAATGCACCCGCGGTATTCATGGATTTGATGAACCGGGTGTTCCGTCCCTTCTTAGATCAGTTTGTGATCGTCTTCATCGATGATATTCTCATTTACTCGAGATCAGAGGCAGAGCATGAGGAGCATCTACGGACGGCGTTGAGGACCCTTCAGGAACACCAGTTGTATGCTAAGTTCAGCAAGTGTGAGTTTTGGCTTTCAGAAGTCAGATTTCTTGGCCACGTTATCAGTAGAGAGGGTATAGCAGTGGATCCGGCTAAGGTCTCGGTAGTTCTTGATTGGGAGCCGCCGAAGACGGTTATCGAGATTCGCAGCTTTTTGGGTCTAGCTGGCTATTACAGGAAGTTCATTCAGGACTTCTCGAAGATTGCGACGCCGATTACACACCTTACGAAGAAGGGTGTACAGTTCATATGGAGCAGGGAGTGCCAGGAGGCCTTTGATATTTTGAAGGCTAAGCTGACTACGGCGCCAGTTCTAACCATTCCGAGCAGCGACAAGACATTCGTTGTGTATACAAATGCGTCGTTGGCAGGCTTAGGAGGCGTATTGATGCAGACTCAGAGGGTGGTAGCTTATATCTCACGGCAGTTGAGGGTACATGAGCAGAACTACCCCACTCATGACTTGGAGCTAGCAGCAGTAGTGTTTGCACTGAAGTCATGGAGACACTACTTGTATGGAGTACAGTTTGAGCTGTTCACAGACCATCAGAGTCTGAAGTATCTCTTTTCTCAGAAGGAACTCAATCAGAGGCAGAGGAGGTGGATTGAGTTTATCAAGGACTACGAGTTCGCGATTTAGTATCATCCAGGGAAGGCGAACGTCGTAGCAGATGCTTTGAGTAGGAAGCGTCGACATCGGGTTGCGGCTTTGAGGTGTTCTTTGTACAGAGATCTTACCACCCTTAGCCAGTTTGATTTTAGACCCGAGATTGGAGGAACCAGTGCATTCTTAGGAGCTATGTCAGTGTAGCCATCTTGGAGTGACAGGATTGTCAGAGCCCAGTCGGGAGACTCTTGGATTCAAATCCGAAAGGAGAAGATTTCCAAGGAGCCTAAGACTGATTGGACCATTGGAGAGGATGGAGGTCTACGGATGAAGGGTAGATTGGTTATGCCAGCTAGTGCAGAGCTGAAGAGGGAGTTATTTGATGAGGCGCACCGTACTCGGTACACAGTACATCCAGGGACTACCAAGATGTACAAGGATCTGAAGAGGCATTTCTGGTGGAGTGGTATGCGGAGAGAGATTGCAGATTATGTGGCTAGATGTTTTACCTGTCAGCAGGTGAAGGCAGAGCATCAGAGACCCGCAGGGACCCTTCAGCCTTTGCCTATTCCGGAGTGGAAGTGGGCAGATATTTCCATGGATTTTATTGTGGGGTTGCCGAAGTCGAAGAAGGGGAATGATTCAGTTTGGGTGATAGTGGACCGGTTGACGAAGTCAGCCCATTTCATCCCAGTGAGGACCACTTATACAGCTGAGACTTATGCGAGGATCTTCATTCGGGAGATAGTTCGACTTCACGGAGTACCGGACATGATTGTATCGGATCGAGGATCAGTGTTCACTTCCCATTTTTGGAGGAGTTTCCAGGACTCATTCGGCAGCACACTATCTTATAGCAGTGTATTCCACCCCCAGACGGATGGTCAGACGGAGAGGGTGAATCAGGTGTTGGAGGACATGTTGCGGGCATGTGTCATTGACTTCCAAGGTAGTTGGGAGCTCCTTGTTTGGATTTTTCGCCCGATGTACTAGTTCCACTAGATTAGGATTTGAGCGAGAATATTATCATTTTAGATCGTTAAGTGTAAATATCTCAATAAGGATATATAAGAGTTCATTTTGCAAAGTTCGTATGATTTCCAAATTTCGAGGACGAAATTCTTTTAAGGGGGGAAGAATGTAAAACCCCGAAAATTTCTGTAGTATATATGTATGAATTATTAATAGTAGATAATTCCCTTGTGATGAATAACTATATAAACATAAGATATATATGTTTATCAGTGTTTGGGAACCCAGCAGGTGTTTGCAAGTGAGAGAAATCGAGTGAGTTGGCGATCAGCAGGTAAAATGGCATCAGCAGGCATTTTTGTGCTGATCGGTCGACCGACACGGTCGACCGGCGCGGTCGACCGATCAGCGATCAGAGAGGTTGCCATGTTTGGTTTCGGGTTTTAAATTTTGGGCTTTTGGGTTTCAGGTCGGGTTGGGGAGTTGGTATTTATACCAACTCAACCCAGGAGAGCTCCTGTTGATCCCAGACCTAAAACCCTAGCCCCCATCTCCCTTCTCTCAAAAACCCTAACTGGATCTAACGATTTGAGGAGTGCGGAGGAGTCTCAGGGGATTTTCGCAGATTTGATCGAAGGAGAATCATCCCCAGAGTTGTTATCAGCATCTAAGGCGAGTATCATCTCGCCCAATCCCTCACCCCTGTTCTTTATTGTTTATTTCGATTTTTTTTTGAGTTTTTGATAAGCCCAAAGAAGTATTTTCGTATAAAATCGAGATCTTTATATTAGTGATTGCAAGAATCAAGTTCCTGTTCTCAAAAGCTCACCAATGTTCTGTTAACGAAGATCTAGATCTGAAAATTTTCCTAAACAAGAGTAAATTATTCCTACAGGCTATTAAAACGTTTTTGTTTCGTTCCCCAAGGATTTTGTATATCAAATGGTAGATTACGAACTTTGGTTTGGTTGTGTAGCCCTTGTTATCACAGATTATCAAGTGCTTGTTCCATGTTTAGCAGCAGATAGAACCCAGGTTGGGTTCTGTCCGCTCGGCGGTCGACCGACGCGGTCGACCGCTGAGCTCATGCCAGGGCTCCGGTCAACCACGACATCGCTTCGGTCGACCGCGGCATTGTTTCGATCGACCGTGTCATCTTTTCGGTCGACCGTGATGTCTGGTCGGTCGACCGATGTGCCTGGCAGTCGACCGTCCTGATTTGTATCAGAGTTCGGTCGACCGGATCGGTCGACCGCCGATCCCTCTGTTGCATTTTTCCAGTTTTGGTGAAATTGAGTATTTTTACTCCTATTCGGGGGTTTGTTTGGATTATCTGACCTGGTTATTAGTCCCACTATGTGGCCATGCATGATAGATGACCTGAGGGTATGAATTTGGGGCATATACACTGAATTAGTTATGAAACTGATATGTAGATTTTACTACATACATTGTAGCGATCTTATACAAATTCTACAGTCCTCGTGTTGGACTATAATCCATAAGAAGTCCTCGTGTTGGACTATAATCCCTCGCAGTCCTCGTGTTGGACAATTGATACTTATTCCATGAGTTTGGAAAACTACGATAGTTAGTTCTTGTATCGAACATGGTTCTTAACCCTGCATGTGATTATTATACCACATTTCACAACATGATGATCATGTAGATTTGGTATGACACTTATGTAGGTTTTGACACAATATTCACATAGTTAATATTGTGATATTCATGTTAATTATGTTACAGCTCTGTAATTATGCTCTGGTGTTTGTTGTATTTCTTTTATCATTGTTGCTGTATTAGAACCTTGGGTTTAGTATTTGGGGATTTACAATTTGAGATGTAAGATATATACATGAGGGTTTCCTTGTTTGGATTATTTCGCTCGACGTACCTATTCTCGTGTTGTAAACTCCTAAATACTAAAACCCTCTTTAGTGAGATCAATGATTTTTAGATCTATTATATATTATCTGTATTTTCTTATACAACGAGCCCATTTCCCTTGGGGTTGGTTATGATGTTACTCGCTAGCGCTTTGACGCTCGTTGTCCCTCCCCCTTTCAAGTCACGAGCCAGGAGCACGGAGTGTCGCAGGTTGATAGCGGTGCACTTTAGTGTCAGCTGTCTACTTTAGATATATTTTTCTTTTGAGCTCCACTGTAGACTATTTGGTTTAGACATTTGAGAGTTTATTCTAGAAGTTGTAAAAGGCTGTGTGCCTTATTCTCTTTACTCAGACTTATTGTATTTGAGACTTGTTAAGAACTCCAGTTTATTCATTTCAGACTTTAACTATGTACTTCAGTTTATTTCATTGACGAGATGTGTTATGTTCTGTCATTTCATCTAGTATCGTTGATTTACCTTTTACTTGCTTTGTACCTACACCTGTTGTTGATTTCACTAGAGAGATAGTAATTGTAATGGTGAAACGTGTTATTGCACGGTGTGGTGCATGGCAGGTTTGACATTTCTGGTTTCACCTCGGACTGCAGCCTTGTGTGAACCCAGGGGCGTCACATTTATACAATGAATCAAAGGCACAATCTCAACAGTGTTGCACTTAAGTAGATATATATATGTTGGTTCAAGTGATTACTGATGTCACTAAGAGACAATTTTTATTCTACTAGAAGAGTGGGATAGTAAGCATTTTCTTGTGTAGGAAGTAAGGTCTGGTTCCTCCATAACACTATACCATGAATCCATCTGTTATATGGACATCTTTTTTAGGGGTTAGACTTTGTCAGTTTTTTTTTTGATTAACCATCCACTTGGTCAAACCCTACCATGGATAAAAAGGACTTTACAGCATTATTCTTGTACAAGGACACACCACATCAAGGGACAAAAAGGACACACCATATCAAGGGACAAACTAATGGGCACATGCATATACAAACAAACAGCTTGCATTAGCACAAGAGAACTTAGTTTATTCCACATAAAAATTCGTGTACAGAATATTTTTAGGAAAAGATATATAAGCTTCGCAAGCTTACACATAAAATATTCTACATTACACGTACATTGAGCATCATCTTTCATGTAATAGGAAATTAAACTTTAAGGCCCAAGGTTTCGCCACAATAAGGGTCTTTGAAGTTTAGTTTGATCCTAACCCATTATAAGTTTGTTTTAGTGAGTCTATTTATTGGCCCAAATTAGATTGTATCTAGTAATTATTGGATATATAAATGGGCTGGGCTTGAATAAAAAATATTAAACTTTAAGGCATAAGGTTTCGCCACAATAAGGATCTTTGAAGTTTAGTTTGACCCTAGCCCATTATAAGTTTGTTTTATATTAAATAGTTAGTCACTTTATAGGTAATGTACAAACTTAAGTAAGTCTATTTATTGGCCCAAATTAGATTGTATCTAGTAATTCTTGGGCATGTAAATGGGTAGGGCTTGAAAAAATGAATATTAAACTTTAAGGCCCAAGGTTTCACCACAATAAGGGTGTTTGAAGTTTAGTTTGACCCTAGCCTATTATAAGTTTATTTTATATTAAATAGTTAGTCACTTTATAGGTTAATGTCCAAACTTAAGTGAGTCTATTTGTTGGCCCAAATTAGATTGTATCTAGTAATTCTTAGGCATGTAAATGCGCTGGGCTTGAAAAAAAGAATATTAAACTTTAAGGCCCAAGGTTTCGCCACAATAAGGGTCTTTGAAATTTAGTTTGACCCTAGCCCATTATAAGTTCATTTTATATTAAATAGTTAGTCACTTTATTGGTTAATGTCCAAACTTCAGTGAGTCTATTTGTTGGCACAAATTAGATTGTATGTAGTAATTCTTGGGCATGTAAATGGGCTGAGCTTGAAAAATGAATATTAAACTTTAAGGCCCAAGGTTTCACAACAATAAGGGTCTTTGAAGTTAAGTTTGACCCTAGCTCATTATAAGTTTGTTTTATATTAAATAGTTAGTCACTTTATTGGCTAATGTCCAAACTTTAGTGAGTCTATTTATTAGTCCAAATTAGATTGTATCTAGTAATTCTTGGGTATGTAAATGTGCTGGGCTTGAAAAAATAAATATTAGACTTTAAGGCCCAAGGTTTCGCCACAATAAGGGTCTTTAAAGTTTAGTTTGACCCTAGACCATTATAAGTTTGTCTTATATTAAATAGTTAATCACTTTATTACCTAATGTCCAAACTTAAGTGAGTTTATTTATTGGCCCAAATTAGATTGTATATAGTAATTCTTAGGCATGTAAATGGGCTGGGCTTGAAAAAATGAATGAGCCCTCATTTCTCTGTTTGGGAAGTTTTGATGAAATTGCAGAAAATAGACTCATATAGGCATAATTGAAAAGAGCTATATATACAAAAGGGACACACATCAGTCATCCAAGAATCATTTAAAATTCAAGCTAAGAAACAAAGAAACCATCAGCATCAGAGAAAAGGTACGCTGCTTCTTGATCTTGATGAACTGCTCTCTCTCTCTCTCACGTCTCTCATGCACTGCTCTCTCTCTCTCTCTCTCTCTCTATATATATATATATATATATATATATATCACGTCTGTCATGTCTTCCTCCAGTAGCTAGTATAAGATTGCGTCAAAATGGGCTAGAAAAATAAAGATAAAAGGGTGTGTGGTGTTTGCAAGGGGGAATACCCTCGAAAAATCATAACGACCCATAAAACCCAATGCGAGCTTTCGGCCAACGGCTAGAAAAGGGCGGATCACCAGCTGGATAAGCATTCGAACGGAGACTACGAGTATGTGATCTTCTATGGGCCGATGCAAGAAATAGTGGACTAGGTGACAGAAAACAGGAACAACAGAAAACCACCTTTTGTGGGCCTGGCAGAAATGAGCAGATACTCTCACAGTAGCCAAGCTATCATTGTTGGAGTTATAATAAGTATAACTTAAAACTTGATATTGTAGTGGGAAATTTTAGTCCTACGTAGGAAATATAATAGGAAGGAAGGGTATTTATAAGCTTTTGCCTTCTCTCTCATGTCTAGAAGAAAATAAGGGTTATGCTCTATACCACACACACGCGCACCGGCCGGGACGGGCTCGGGCTAGGACTCGGGTGGTGCGTGCATACGACCTACGGACACGAATACAGCTCCGGATGAGGGGCTCTTAACCTGTGACTACGTGATTAATGTTTTTCTTTAACAACTAAAACATGATAAATATTTTATAATGGCGGCTGCGATAATTAAAACGTATTAACTGCGGATTTATGGACTTAAATGACAAAACGGCTAGCGGGATTTGTGCGATAACGGACACGACTCTCAACCTATATAAAGATTGCGAGGGTTAAACACAGTGTGAAGAAAACAGATCTCTTCTCTTCCTCTTCTCTTTTCAAAAATATTATTCTGCTATTACACTTCTGCTGGTTACCTAAAAGTTGAGAAGAATTCACAAAGACTTTTTGAAACTCGTGCTAATGAGAAGGAGGTCGCCTGACCGAGGGTCATTGTATCTCCGAGAACTATTGCCGCGTTGTCCTGTATGAGAGGGAACAATTAGATTATATCTAGTAATTCTTAGGCATGTAAATGGGCTGAGCTTGAAAAAATGAATATTAAACTTTAAGGCCCAAGGTTATGCCACAATAAGGGTCTTTGAAATTTAGTTTGACCTAGCCCATTATAAGTTTGTTGTATATTAAATAGTTAGTCATTTTATAGGCTAATGTTTAAACTTCAATGAATCTATTTATTAACCCAAATTAGATTGTATCTAGTAATTCATGGGCATGTCAATGGGCTGGGCTAGAGAAAATAAATATTAAAGTTTAATGCCCAAGGTTTCGCCATAATAAGGGTCTTTGAAGTTAAGTTTGACCCTAGCCCATTATAAGTCTGTTTTATATTAAATAGTTAGTCATTTTATTGGCTAATGTCAAACTTTAGTGAGTCTATTTTTTGGCCCAAATTAGATTGTATCTAGTAATTCTTAGGCATGTAAATGGGCTGGGCTTAAAAAAATAAATACTAAACTTTAAGGCCCAATGTTTCACCACAATAAGGGTATTTGAAATTTAATTTGACCCTAGCCCATTTTAAGTTTGTTTTATATTAAATAGTTAGTCACTTTATTAGTTAATGTCCAAGCTGCAGTTAGTCTATTTATTGGCCCAAATTAGATTGTATCTAGTAATTCTTGGACATGTAAATGAGTTGGACTTGAAAAAATGAATGAGCCCTCATTTCTTTGTTTGGGAAGTTTTGGTGAAATTGAGTAAAATAGACCCATATAGGCCTAATTGAAAAGAGCTATATATACAAAAGGGACACACGTCGGTCATCCAAGAATGCATCTAATAATTCTTGGGCATGTAAATGGGCTTGGCTTAAAAAAATTAATAATATACTTTAAGGCCCAGTGTTTCGCCACAATAAGGGTCTTTGAAGTTTAGTTTGACCCTAACCCATTATAAGTTTGTTTTATATTAAATAATTAGTCACTTTATTTGCTAATGTCCAAACTTCAGTGAGTCTATTTATTGGCCCAAATTAGATTGTATCTAGTAATTCTTGTGTATGCAAATACGTTGGGCTTAAAATAATGCATATTAAACTTTAAGGCCCAATGTTTCGCCACAATAAGGGTCTTTAAAGTTTAGTTTGTCCCTAGCTCATTATAAGTTTGTTTTATATTAAATAGTTAGTTACTTTATTGGCTAATGTTCATACTTCAGTGATTTTATTTATTGGCCCAAATTAGATTGTATCTAGTAATTCTTGGGCATGTGAATGGGATGGGCTTGAAAAAATGAATGAGCCCTCATTTCATTGTTTGGTAAGTTTCGGTGAAATTGTAGAAAATAGACTCATATAGGCCTAATTAAAAAGAGCAATATATACAAAAGGACACACCACATCAAGGGACATACTAATGGGCACATGCATATACAGACAAACAGCCAGCATTAGCATACGAGAACTAAGTTTATTCCACACAAAAATTCATGTGCAAAATATTTTTAGGGAAAGATATATAAGCTTTGCAAGCTTGCACATAAAATATTCTACATTACATGTACATTGACCATCATCTTTCATGTAATAGGAAATTAAACTTTAAGGCCGAAGTTTCACCACAATAAGGGTCTTTGAAGTTTAGTTTGACCCTAGCCCATTATAAGTTATTTATATTAAATAGTTAGTCACTTTATAGGTTAATGTCCAAACTTCAGTGAGTCTATTTATTCGCCCAAATTAGATTGTATCTAGTAATTCTTGGGCATGTAAATGGGCTGGGCTTGAAAAAATGAATATTAAACTTTAAGACCAAATGTTTCGCCACAATAAGGGTCTTTGAAGTTTAAGTTAACCCTAGCCCATTATAAGTTTATTTTATATTAAATAGTTAGTCACTTTATTAGCTAATATCTAAACTTTAGTGAGTCTATTTATTGGCCCAAATTAGATTGTATCTATTAATTCTTGGGCAGGTAAATGGGCTGGGCTTGAAAAAATGAATATTAAACTTTAAGGCCTAAGGTTTCGCCATAATAAGGGTCTTTGAAGTTTAGTTTTACCCTAGCGTATTATAAGTTTGTTTTATATTAAATAGTTAGTCACTTTATTGGCTAATGTCCAAACTTTAGAGAGTTTATTTATTAGCCTAAATTAGATTGTTTCTGGTAATTCTTGGGCAGGTAAATGAGCTGGGCTTGAAAAAATGAATATTAAACTTTAAGGCCCAAGATTTTACCACAATAAGGGTCTTTGAAGTTTAGTTTGATCCTAGCCCATTATAAGTTTGTTTTATATTAAATAGTTAGTCACTTTATAGGCTAATATCCAAACTTCAGTGAGTCTATTTATTGACCCAAATTAGATTGTATCTTGGCATTCTTGGGCATGTAAATGGGCTAGGCTTAAAAAAATGAATATTAAACTTTAGTTTGGCCAGAATAAGGGTCTTTGAAATTTAGTTTGACCCTAGCCCATTATAAATTTGTTTTATATTAAATAGTTAGTCACTTTATTGGCTAATGTCCAAATTTCAGTGAGCCTATTTTTAAGCCCAAATTAGATTGTATCTAGTAATTCTTGGGTATGTAAATGGGCTGAGCTTAAAAAAATAAATATTAAACTTTAGGGCCCAATGTTTCGCCACAATAAGGGTCTTTGAAGTTTAGTTTGACTCTAGCCCATTATAAGTTTGTTTTATATTAAATAGTTAGTCACTTTATTGGCTAATATCCAAACTTCAGTGAGTCTATTTATTAGCCCAAATTAGATTGTATCTCGTAATTCTTGGGTATGTAAATGGGCTGGGCTTAAAAAATAAATATTAAACTTTAAGGCCCAAGGTTTCGCCACAATAAGGATCTTTGAAGTTTAGTTTGACCCTAGCCTATTATAAGTTTGTTTTATATTAAATAGTTAGTCACTTTATTTGCTAATGTCCAAACTTTAGTGAGTCTATTTATTGGCCGAAATTAGATTGTATCTAGTAATTCTTAGCCTTGTAAATGTGTTGGGCAAGAAAAAATAAATATTAAACTTTAAGGCTCAAGGTTTCGCCACAATAAGGGTATTTGAAGTTTAGTTTGACCTTAGCACATTATAAGTTTGTTTTATATTAAAAAGTTAATCACTTTATTGGCTAATATCCAAACTTCAGTGAGTCTATTTATTGGCCCAAATTAGGTTGTATCTAGTAATTCTTGGGCATGTAACTGGGCTGGGCTTGAAAAAATGAATGAGCCCTCATTTCTCTGTTGGGGAAGTTTCGATGAAATTGCAGATATTAGACTCATATAGGCCCAATTGAAAAGAGCTCTATATACAAAAGAGACACACATCAGTCATCCAAGAATCATTTAAAATTCAAGCTAAGAAAGAAAGAAACCATTAGCATCAGAGAAAAGGTACACAGCTTCTTGATATTGATGAACTGCTCTCTCACACACACACACTCTCTCTCCCACGTCTCTCATGCACTGCTTTCTCTCTCTCTCTCTCTCTCTCTCTCTCTCTCTCTCTCTCTCTCTC
>BQKN01063313.1:313313-328314 GCA_022839385.1 Asparagus kiusianus
TATATACAAAAGTGACACACATCAGTCATCAAGATTCATTTAAAATTCAAGCTAAGAAAGAACGAAACAATTAGCATCAGAAAAAAGGTACGCTTGTAAAACCTCATAAATTTGAATATTTTATGATGAATATGTTATATGGTGAAAAATAATATATTTTGATGTTTGGGTATGATAAGAATTGATTTGAGATCAATTCAATGTATATTTGTGAAGATATGAGTGCAAATGCATAAAACATGCACAAAGGCCAAAAGAGTAAAAATTTGGGAATAATGACCAGTTATGAGTTTTTATGTTTTTCACACCGATGCAGTTAGAATTTGGAAAAGTGTAAAAGACCAAAGTTGTAGGTCTCTTCGACGTTGCTTCAAATAAGTTTTCCTACAACCCCAGGCGAGTATCATCTCTACTAATCCCCTCCCAGTTTTTAAAATATTTTTGAAGAGTATTTAATGAGTTTTATAGAGCCTAATCAATTAATTTGTGTATAAAAATTAGATCTTTTGTATATATGTATAAAGACTAGGTCTTTTCATGTTAAAGAGATTAAGCACGAATTTACAGAAGTATTTTAAGATCTGAAAATAATTTAAAATAATGTTTATCTAAATTTAGATGTCTTATTCTTCGTTTTAAAGTTTCGTGCATGATTGAAGGTTTACATATGATTTCTTGTGCAAATAATCATGCTTGTTATGTTCTGCTGAAAATCTGCTACATATATATACTATTGAACTAGAAATTTGAAATAACAAATGAATTCCAAATTGAACCAAACTAATGCCAATTGAAATTATGTGAATATAGTTTTCAAAACAGAAAACCACACCTAAAGATAGTTTTCCTAGAGAAAGATATGCTCAATTTACTGATAATATGTTCTGCAGAAAATCTGCTACACCTATAAAATGTTTGACTCGAAATTAGAAATATCATATGAACTCCAAACTGAATCAAATTAGTGTTAAATGATAGCTATGTGAGTCTAGTTTCCAAAATAAAAAACTATTCGTATAAAGAGTTTGTCCAGTGAAAGATATTCTCAATTTACTAATGATATATTCTACAAAAAACTGCAGATGTGCTGATTTGAAATAAATTATTATATTACTTAAAGGTTTCTTGAGTTTCGCTCTTGTTTGTTATTTTTTGAGAGAGTTTATCGATCTTGTACTATTATATATAATGCTTAAGAGTTGTTTAACATCTGGGATGATGATGAACACCAGATATGAACACACACACCGAGATATATGCACGTACACTTAGATTATGTTGTGTTAACATACTTTTTGTTGCACGTTGAGCTGATGAATACATATGAAAGAGTATAGTTATTTCATGTATCCGGAAATAGGAAGATAAAACTTATTTGCTGCAGAACGATTGAGTAAGAGTATTACAATAGTATCGTTATTTCATGTATCCGGAAATAGGAAGATAAAACTTATTTGCCGCAGAACGATTGAGTAAGAGTATTACAATAGTATTGCTATTATACGTATCCGGAATAGGAAAATAATAAACCCTATTGCCGCAGAGCGATTGAGTAACGAGCATTACAAAAGTATCGCTATAGTACAAGATGATGCACACATAGATAATTGATCAGTTGTAAGTTTTACTTCCATGATAGATTGCCCGCGAGTAGGGTATTTCCTTTGAGATTTTGATGCACCTGTTATGGATAGCAGATATATTTGTTTTAGCTTAGTTGGTATCCTCTTATATTAGAGCAGGTCACTCGGACGTAATTCGAGATGAGATGATTATTCTTTATGTTAAAGATTGGAGTATTTATCATTGATTATTTGTTTTTCATTCATAGAGAGTTATATGAATGATTTGATATATGTATGTACTGACTCTATTTTCTTATATACTCCTACCCCTTCCTCTGGGGAGAGATAGTGATGATATTGCTGTAGCGCTCTGACACTCTTGTTGTTATTCTTTTTGTTTAAATTATATCTTTCAGGCAGATCAGAGTTTAGGAGAGCCGCAGGATGACGGAGTTATAGCATAGTCGCCGTCGCATGGTTTTAGCAGTTGAAGCTCCACTATATAGTTATGTCCATTATCAGACCTTAGAGTTGTATTCATTTTGTAGAGGCTGAGTGCCTTTGTGAGATTTCATTTGACTCCTTGTGTTGAGATGTATTTCAAACTTAGACATATTTCCATTCTATTTTTGTTGGGCTCATTTGTTGATATACTTCTTCTGTGCATATCTGATTTTGTACTACTTTTATTATTTACCTGTTTGTACCTTCACCTATTTGTTGTTTCTACTAGAGAGATAGTGACTGTGATGGTGAAACATGTCGTAGCATGGTGTTTGGTGCTTGATTGGTTTGATAATCCGGGTTTTACCTTGGACTACAGCCTTGTGTGAACCCTGGGGCGTCACAACCCTGCTTCTTGATCTTGATGACTACTCTCTCCCTCCCTCCCTCCCTCCCTCCCCCCTCTCTCTCTCTCTCTCTCTCTCTCTTTGTGTGTGTATGTGTTTGTGTGTCTCACATCTGTCATGTCTTCCTGCAGGAGCTAGGATAAGATTGCGTCAAAATGGGTTGGAAAAATAAAGATAAAAGGGTGTGTGGTGTTTGCAACAGGGAATACCCTCGAGAAATCATAACGGCCCATAAAGCCCAATGCGAGCTTTCGGCCATCGGCTAGAGAAGGTCGGATTACCGGCTGGATGAGCATTCGAACAGAGACTACGAGCAGGTGCTCTTCTACGGCCCAAAGCAAGTAATGGTGGACAGGGTGACAAAAAACAGGAACAACAGAAGACCACCTTATGTACGCCCGGCAGAAATGAGCAGATGCTATCACGGTGGCCGAGCCATCATTGTTGGAGTTATAATAAATGTAACCTAAAACTTGACATTATAGTGGGAAAGTTTAGTCCCACATAGAAAATGAAATAGGAAGGAAGGGTGTTTATAAGCATTTCCCTTCTCTCTTATGTCTAGAAGAAAATAAGGGTTATGCTCTACACCACACACGCGCGCCCCGGCAGGGATAGACTCGAGCTCGGGTGGCGCACGTACACGACCTGCGGACATGAGTACAGCTCCGGATTGAGGGGCCCTTAAATGCGGCTACGTGATTAATGTTTTTCTTTTACAACTAAAACATGATAAATATTTTGTAACGGCGGCTACGATAATCAAATCTTATTAACTGCGGATTTATGGACTTAAATGACGAAACGACGAGCGGGATTTGTGCGATAACGGACACGACTCTCAACCTATATAAAGACCGGTATAAACGAGGGTTAAACACATTGTGAAGAAAAAAATTTATTCTCTTCCTCTTCTCTTTTCGAAAATATTTTTTGGCTATCACACTTCCGCTGGTTCCCGAAAAGTTGAGAAGAATACGCAAAGCCTTCTTGAAGCTCGTGCCAACGAGAAGGTGGTCGTCTGACCGAGGGTCGTTGTATCTCCAAGAACTATTGTCGCGTAGCCCTATACGAGAAGGAGCAATTAGATTGTATCTAGTCATTCTTGGGCAAGTAAATGGGCTGGGCTAGAAAAAATGAATATTAAACTTTAAGGCCCAAGGTTTTGCCACAATAAGGGTCTTTAATGTTTAGTTTGACCTAGCCCATTATAAGTTTGTTCTATACTAAATGGTTAGTCACTTTATAGGCTAATGTCCAAACATCAGTGAATCTATTTATTGGCCCAAATTAGATTATATCTAGTAATTCTTGGGCATGTAAATGGGATGGGCTTGAGAAAATGAATATTTAGTCACTTTATAGGCTAATGCTTCTTGATCTATATTAAATGGTTAGTCACTTTATAGGCTAATGCTTCTTGATCTTGATGAACTATATTAAATAGTTAGTCACTTTATAGGCTAATGCTTCTTGATCTTGATGAACTATTCTCTCTCTCACTCTCTCTCTCTCTCTCTTTGTGTGTGTGTGTGTGTGTCTCATGTCTGTCATGTCTTCCTGCAGGAGCTAGGATAAGATTGCGTCAAAATGGGCTGGAAAATTAAAGATAAAAGGGTGTGTGGTGTTTGCAAAGGGGAACACCCTCGAGAAATTATAACGGCCCATAAAGCCCAATGCGAGCTTTCGGCCAATGGCTAGAGAAGGGCGGATCACCGGCTGGATAAGCATTCGAACGGAAACTATGAGCAGGTGCTCTTCTACAGCCCAACACAAGAAATGGTGGACAGGATGACAAAAAACAGGAACTTCAGAAGAGCACCTTATGTAGGCCTGGCAGAAATGAGCAGATACTCTCACAGTGGCCGAGCCATCATTGTTAGAGATATAATAAGTGTAACTTAAAACTTGACATTTTAGTAAGAAAGTTTAGTCCCACATAGGAAATGGAATAGGAAGGAAGGGTGTTTATAAGCCTTTACCTTCTCTCTTATGTCTAGAAGAAAATAAGGGTTATATATGCTCTACACCACACACGTGCACCGGCCGGGACGGGCTCGGGCTCGGGTGGCGTGCGCACATGACCTGCGGACACGAATACAGCTCCGGATTGATGGGCTCTTTACCTGCGGCTACGTGATTAATGTTTTTCTTTTACAACTAAAACATGATAAATATTTTGTAACGGCGACTACGACAATTTATGGACTTAAATGACGAAACAGCTAGCGGGATTTGTGCGATAACGGACACAACTCTTAACCTATATAAAGACCGGTATATGCGAGGGTTAAACACAATGTGAAGAAACAGATCTCATCTCTTCCTCTTCTCTTTCCGAAAATATTTTTCTGCTATTACACTTTCGCTGGTTCCCAGAAAGTTGAGGAGAATACGTAAAGCCTTCTTGAAGCTCGTGCTAACGAGAAAGAGGTCGCCTTACCATGGGTCGTCATGTCTCGAAGAACTATTGCCGCATAGCCCTGTACGAGAGGGAGCAATTATATTATATCTAGTAATTCTTGGTCAAGTAAATAGGCTGGGCTTGAAAAAATGAATATTAAACTATAAGGCCCAAGGTTTCACCACAATAAGGGTCTTTAAAGTTTAGTTTGACCTAGCCCATTATAAGATTGTTCTATATTAAATAGTTAGTCACTTTATAGTCTAATGTCCAAACTTCAGTGAATCTATTTATTGGCCCAAATTAGATTATATCTAGTAATTCTTGGGCATGTAAATGGGCTAGGCTTGAGAAAATTAATATTTAACTTTAAGGCCCAAGGTTTCGCCACAATAAGGGTCATTGAAATTTAGTTTGACCTAGCCCATTATAAGTTTGTTTTATATTAAATAGTTAGTCACTTTATAGGCTAATGTCCAAACTTCAGTGAATCTATTTATTGGCCAAAATTAGATTATATCTAGTAATTCTTGGTCATGTAAATGGGCTGGGCTTGAGAAAATGAATATTTAACTTTAAAGCCCAATGTTTCGCCATAATAAGGGTCTTTGAAATTTAGTTTGACCTAGCTCATTATAAGTTTGTTTTATTTTAAATAGTTAGTTACTTTATACGCTAATGTGCAAACTTCAGTGAATCTATTTATTTGCCCAAATTAGATTGTATCTAGTAATTCTTTGACATGTAAATGGGCTGGGCTTGAAAAAATGAATATTAAACTTTAAGGCCCATGGTTTCGCCACAATAAGGGTCTTTGAAGTTTAGTTTGACCCAAGCCCATTATAAGTTTGTTTTATATTAAATAATTAGTCACTTTATTGGCTAATGTCCAAACTTTAGTGAGTCTATTTATTGGTCAAAATTAGATTGTATCTAGTAATTCTTAGGCATGTAAATGTGCTGGGCTTGAAAAAGTAAATATTAAACTTTAAGGCACAAAGATTCGCCACAATAAGGGTCTTTGAAGTTTAGTTTGACCCTTGCCCATTATAAGTTTATTTTATATTAAATAAATAATCACTTTTTAGCTAATGTCCAAACTTCAGTGAGTCTATTTATTGGCCCAAATTAGATTGTATCTAGTAATTCTTGGGCATGTAAATAGGCTGGGCTTGAAAAAATGAATGAGCCTTCATTTCTCTGTTTGGGATGTTTTAATGAAATTGTAGAAAATAGACTAATATAGGCCCAATTGAAAAGATCTATATATACAAAAGTGACACACATCAGTCATCATGATTCATTTAAAATTAAAGCTAAGAAAGAACGAAACCATTTGCATCAGAGAAAAGGTACGCTGCTTCTTGATCTTGATGGACTATTCTCTCTCTCTCTCTCTCTCTCTCTCTCTCTATGTGTGTGTGTGTGTGTGTGTGTGTGTGTGTGTGTGTGTGTGTCTCACGTCTGTCATGTCTTACTGCAGGAGCTAGGATAAGATTGCGTCAAAATTGGCTGGAAAAATAAAGATAAAAGGGTGTGTGGTGTTTGCAACGGGGAACAACCTCGAGATATCATAACGGCCCATAAAGCCCAATGCGAGTTTTCGAACATCGGCTAGAGAAGTGCCGATCACCGGCTGGATAAGCATTCGAACGAAAACTACGAGCAGGTGCTCTTCTACGGCCCGACGTAAGAAATGGTGGACAGAATGACAAAAAACAGGAACATCAGAAGAGCACCTTAGGAAGGAAGGGTGTTTATAAGCCTTTTCCTTCTCTCTTACGTCTAGAAGAAAATAAGGGTTATGCTCTACACCACACACGCGCGCACCGGTCGTGTAACGCCCCGCCCCGGAATCCCAGAGTCTGTACGCTATTAGAGCTGATGGACTGGCCACACAAACCACCACATGTCTTTTCAGCACGTTTTGTCCTCACTCACGCACTCCCTGGAAAACCTCACAGGGGGTCACCCATCCTAGAATTTCTCCAGGCCAAGCACGCTTAACTTTGGAGTATCTAAGAGTTGGGTTTCCGAAAAGAAGATGCATCTTGGTGGTATGAGTATTCTAATCAAATCTATCAATACTAATCACATCACCCTCTCAAGGGTTGGGATATTACAAACTCCACCACTTAAACTCACAACGTCCTCGTTGTGCCAAATCATATCATCCAAGACCGTACCATCCGTGTGAGATTCTAGAGGTGGCTCCTACGGCCTCAAGAAGTGGCTCCCGTCCTCTCGACGTAGCACTTTGCGTCGTATAGCACTTAGCTCTCACAATTCTGGTTGGTTTGGCTCAGATACCATTTGTAACGCCCCGCCCCGGAATCCCGGAGTCGGTACGCTATTAGATCTGATGGACTGGCCTCACAAACCACCACATGTCTTTTCAGCACATTTTGTCCTCACTCACGCGCTCCCTGGAAAACTTCCCAGGGGGTCACCCATCCTAAAATTTCTCCAGGCCAAGCACGCTTAACTTTGGAGTTTCTAAGAGTTGGGTTCCCGAAAAAAAGATGCATCTTGGTGGTATGAGTATTCTAATCAAATCTATCAATACTAATTACATCACCCTCGCAAGGGTTGGGGTATTACAGGTCGGGACGGGCTCGGGCTCGTGTGGCGTGCGCACACGACCTGCGCACACGAATACAGCTCCGGATTGAGGGGCTCTTAACCTGTGGCTACGTGATTAATGTTTTTCTTTTTCAACTAAAACATGATAAATATTTTGTAACGGCGGCTATGATAATTAAATCATATTAACTGCGAATTTATGGACTTAAATGACGAAACGGCTAGCGGGATTTGTGCAATAACGGACACAACTCTCAACCTATATAAAGATCAGTATATGCGAGGGTTAAAAATAGTGTGAAGAAACATATCTCTTCTCTTCCTCTTCTCTTTCCGAAAATATTTTTCCGCTATTAGACTTCCGCTGGTTCCCGGAAAGTAGAGGAGAATACGCAAAGCCTTCTTGAAACTCGTGCTAACGAGAAGGTGGTCGCCTCACCAAGGTTCGTTGTATCTCTAAGAACTATTGCCACGTAGCCCTTTACGAGAGGGAGCAATTATATTGTATCTAGTAATTCATGGGCAAGTAAATGGGCTGGGTTTGAAAAAATGAATATTAAACTATAAGGCCCAAGGTTTCACCACAATAAGGGTCTTCAAAGTTTAGTTTGACCTAGCCCATTATAAGTTTGTTCTATATTAAATAGTTAGTCACTTTATAGGCTAAAGTCCAAACTTCAATGAATCTATTTATTGGCCCAAATTAGATTATATCTAGTAATTCTTGGGCATGTAAATGGGTTGGGTTTGAGAAAATTAATAATTAACTTCAAGGCCCAAGGTTTCGCCACAATAAGGGTCTTTGAAGGTTAGTATGACCTAGCCCATTATAAGTTTGTTTTATATTAAATAATGAGTCACATTATAGGCTAATGTCCAAACTTCAGTGAATCCATTTATTGGCCAAAATTAGATTATATCTAGTAATTCTTAGGAATGTAAATGGGCTGGGCTTGAGAAAATGAATATTTAACTTTAAGGCCCAAGGTTTCGCTACAATAAGGGTCTTCGAAGTTTAGTTTGACCTAGCCCATTATAAGTTTGTTCTATATTAAATAGTTAGTCACTTTATAGGCTAATGTCCAAGCTTTAGTGAATCTATTTATTGGCCTAAATTAGATTATATCTAGTAATTCTTGGGAATGTAAATAGGTTAGGCTTGAGAAAATAAATATTTAACTTTAAGGCCCAAGGTTTCACCACAATAAGGGTCTTTGAAGTTTAGTTTGACCCTAGCCCATTATAAGTTATTTTATATTAAATAGTTAGTCACTTTATTAGCTAATAACCAAACTTCAGTGAGTCTAATTGTTGGCTCAAATTAGATTGTATCTAGTAATTCTCGGGTATGTAAACGGGCTGGGCTTAAGAAAATAAATATTTAACTTTAAGGCCCAAGGTTTCGCCACAATAAAGGTCTTTGAAGTTTATTTTGACCCTAGCCCATTATAAGTTTATTTTACATTAAATAGTTAGCCACTTTATTAGCTAATGTCTAAACTTTAGTGAGTCTATTTATTGGGCCCAATTTTATTATATCTAGTAATTCTTGGGTATGTAAACGGGCTGGGCATAAAAAATAAATATTAAACTTTAAGGCACAAGTTTTCACCACAATAAGGGTCTTTAAAGTTTAGTTTGACCCTAGCCCATTATAAGTTTATTTTATATTAAATAATTAGACACTTTATTAGCTAATGTCCAAACTTCAGTGAGTCTATTTATTAGCCTAAATTAGATTGTATATATTAATTATTGGGTATGTAAATGGGCTGGGCTTGAAAAAATGAATATTAAACTTTAAGGCCCAAGGTTTCGCCACAATAAGGGTCTTTAAAGTTTAGTTTGACCTAGCCCATTATAAGTTTGTTCTATATTAAATAGTTAGTAACTTTATAGGCTAATGTCCAAACTTCATTGAATCTATTTATTGGCACAAATTAGATTATATCTAGTAATTCTTGGGCATGTAAATGGGCGGGCTTGAGAAAATGAATAATTAACTTTAAGGCCCAAGGTTTCGCCACAATAAGGTTCTTTCAAGTTTAGTTTGACCTCACCCGATATAAGTTTGTTTTATATTAAATAGTTAGTCACTTTATATGTTAATGTCCAAACTTCAGTGAATCTATTTATTAGCCCAAATTAGATTATATCTAGTAATTCTTGGGCATGTAAATTGGCTGGGCTTGAGAAAATGAATATTTAACTTTAAGGCCCAAGGTTTCGCTACAATAAGGGTCTTTGAAGTTTAGTTTGACCTAGCTCATTATAATTTGTTTTATGTTAAATAGTTAGTTAGTTTCGAGGCTAATGTGCAAACTTCAGTGAATCTATTTATTTGACCAAATTAGATTGTATCTAGTAATTCTTGGGCATGTAAATGGGCTCGGCTTGAAAAATTGAATATTAAATTTTAAGTCCCAAGGTTTCACCACAATAAGGGTCTTTGAAGTTATGTTTGACCCAAGCCCATTATAAGTTTGTTTTATATTAAAAAATTAGTCCCTTTATTGGCTAATGTCCAAACTTCAGTGAAGTGGACTAAAAGAGAAAAGAAATCCTACTGCAAGCTTATGTTGCGATGAACATATGATGACATGCAAGACTTGTATAACATTTATATAGTTTATTTGAGTGATGATTGCACACTTCTCTTGCGTGTAGCTGCGCTTGAAAAAATGAATATTAAACTTTATGGCCCAAGGTTTCGCCACAATAAGGGTCTTTGAAGTTTAGTTTGACCCTAGCCCATTATAAGTTTGTTTTATATTAAATAGTTAGTCACTTTATAGGAAAATGTCCAAACTTAAGTGAGTTTATTTGTTGGTCCAAATTAGATTGTATCTAGTAATTCTTTGGCATGTAAATGGGCTGGGATTGCAAAAATCATTATCAAACATTAAGGCCCAAGGTTTCGCCACAATAAGGGTCTTTGAAGTTTAGTTTGATCCTAGCGCATTATAAGTTTGTTTTTTATTAAATGGTTAGTCACTTTATAGGCAAATGTCCAAACTTCTGTGAGTCCATTTATTACCCCAAATTAGATTGTATCTAGTAATTCTTGCGCATGTAAAAGGGCTGGGCTTGAAAAATGAATATTAAACTTTATGCTCCAAGGTTTCGCCACAATAAGGGTCTTTGAAGTTTTGTTTGACCCTATCCCATTATAAGTTTGTTTTATATTAAATAGTTAGTCACTTTATAGGCAAATGTCTAAACTTAAGTGAGTCTACTTGTTGGCCCAAATTAGATTGTATCTAGTAATTTTTGGGCATGTAAATGGGCTGGGCTTAAAAAATGAATATTAAACTTTATGGCCCAAGGTTTCGCCACAATAAGGGTCTTTGAAGTTTAGTTTGACCCTAGCCCATTATAAGTTTGTTTTATATTAAATAGTTAGTCACTTTATTGGCTAATGTTCAAACTTTAGTGAGTCTATTTATTTGCCCAAATTAGATTGTATCTAGTAATTCTTGGGCATACAAATTGGTAGGGCCTGAAAAATTGAATATTAAACTTTAAGGCCAAAGGTTTTGTCACAATAAGGTTCTTTGAAATTTAGTTTGACCCTAGCCCATTATAAGTTTATTTTATATTAAATAGTTAGTCACTTCATTGGCTAATGTGCAAACTTCTGTGATCTATTTATTGGCCCAAATTAGATTGTATCTAGTAATTCTTGGGCATGTAAATGAGCTGGGCATGAAAAAATGAATGAGACCTCATTTCTCTGTTTGGGAAGTTTCAATGAAATTGTAGAAAATAGACTCATATTGGCTTAATTGAAAAGCGCTATATATATGCAAAAGTGATACACATCAGTCATCCAGATTCATTTAAAATTCATGCTAAGAAATAACGAAACCATTATCATCAGTCATCCAGATTCTTGATCTTGATGAACTTCTCTCTCTCTCTCTCTCTCTCTCTCTCTCTCTCTCTCTCTCTCTCTATCTCTCTCTCTCTGTATGTGTGTGTGTGTATCAGGTCTGTCATGTCTTCCTGTAGGAGCTTGGATAAGATTGCGTCAAAATGGGCTACAAAAATAAAGATAAAAGGATGTGTGGTGTTTGCAACAGGGAATACCCTCAAGAAATCATAACGGCCCATAAAGCCCAATGCGAGCTTTCGGCCAACGGCTAGAGGAGGGCGGATCACCGGCTGGATAAGCATTCAAACAGAGACTACGAGCAGGTGCTCTTCTACGGCCCGACGCAAGAAATGGTGGATAGGGTGACAAAAAATAGGAACAACAGAAGACCACATTATGTAGGCCTGGCAAAAATGAGCAGATACTCTCACAGGGGACGAGCCATCATTGTTGGATTAATAATAAGTGTAACTTAAAACTTGACATTGTAGCGGGAAAGTTTAGTCTCACATAGGAAATGGAATAGGAAGGAAGGGAGTTTATAAGCCTTTCCCTTCTCTCTTATGTCTAGAAGAAAATAAAGGTTATGCACTACACCACACACGCGCGCGCCGGCCGGGACATACTCGGGTGGCGTGCGCACACGACCTGCGGACACGAATACAGTTCAGAATTAAGGGGCTCTTAACCTGCGACTACGTGATTATTGTTTTTCTTTTACAACTAAAACGTGATAAATTTTTTGTAACGGCGGCTATGATAATTAAGTCGTATTAACTGTGGATTTATGGACTTAAATGACGAAACGGCTAGCGGGATTTGTGCGATAACGGATATGACTCTCAACCTATATAAAGACCGGTATATGCGTGGGTTAAACACAGTGTGAAGAAACATATCCCTTCTCTTTCTCTTCTCTTTTCGAAAATATGTTTCTGCTATTACACTTTCGCTGGTTCCCGGAAAGTTGAGAAGAATACGCAAAGCCTTCTAGAACTATTGCCGCGTAGCCCTGTATCTAATAATTCTTGGGCAAGTAAATGGGCTCGGCTTGAAAAAATATATTAAACTTTAAGGCCCAAGGTTTCGCCACAATAAGGATCTTTAAAGTTTAGTTTGACCTAGCCCATTATAAGTTTGTTCTATATTAAATAGTTAGTCACATTATAGGCTAATGCCAAAACTTCAGTGAATCTACTTATTGGCCCAAATTAGATTATATCTACTAATTCTTGGGCATGTAACTGGGTTGGGCATGAGAAAATGAATATTTAACTTTAAGGCCCAAAGTTTTACCACAATAAGTGTCTTTGAAGTTTAAATTTACCTAGCCCGTTATAAGTTTGTTTTATATTAAATAGTTAGTCACTTTATAGGCTAATGTCCAAACTTTAGTGAATCTATTTATTAGCCAAAATTAGATTATATATAGTAATTCTTGGGCATGTAAATGGGCTGGGCTTGAGAAAATGAATATTTAACTTTAAGGCCCAAGGTTTTGCCACAATAATGGTCTTTGAATTTTAGTTTGACCCAAGCCTATTATAAGTTTGTTTTATATTAAATAATTAGTCACTTTATTGGCTATTGTCCAAACTTCAGTGAGTCTATTTATTGGCCAAAATTAGATTGTATCTAGTAATTCTTAGGCATGTAAATGTGCTGGGCTTGAAAAAATAAATATTAAACTTAAAGGCACAAAGGTTCGCCACAATAAGGGTCTTTGAAGTTTAGTTTGACCCAAGCCTATTATAAGTTTATTTTATATTAAATAGTTAATCACTTTATTAGCTAATGTCCAAACTTCAGTGAGTCTATTTATTGGCCCAAATTAGGTTGTATCTAGTAATTCTTGGGCATGTAAATGGGCTGGGCTTGAAAATATGAAAGAGCCCTCATTTCTCTGTTTAGGGAGTTTTAAGAAAATTGTAGAAAATAGACTCATATATGCCTAACTGAAAAGAGCTATATATACAAAAGTGACACACATCAGTCATCAAGATTCATTTAAAATTTAAGCTAAGAAAGAACGAAACCTTTAGCATCAGAAAAAAGGTACGCTGCTTCTTTGTGTGTGTGTCTCACGTCTATCATGTCTTCCTACAGGAGCTAGGATAAGATTACGTCAAAATGGGCTGGAAAAAAAAAGATAAAAGGGTGTATGGTGTTTGCAATGGGGAATATCCTCAAGAAATCATAACGGCCCATAAAGCCCAATGCGAGCTTTTGACCAACGGCTAGAGAAGGGCGGATCACCGGCTGGATGAGCATTCGAACGGAAACTACGAGCAGGTGCTCTTCTACGGCCCGACGCAAGAAATGGTGGACAAGATGACAAAAAATAGGAACATCAGAAGAGCACCTTATGTAGGCCCGGCAGAAATGAGCAGATACTCTCATAGTGGCCGAGCCATCATTCTTGAAGTTATAATAAGTGTAACTCAAAACTTTACATTGTAGTGAGAAAGTTTAGTCCCATATAGGAAATATAATAGGAAGGAAGGGTGTTTATAAGCCTTTCCCTTCTCTCTTATGTCTAGAAGAAAATAAGGGTTATGCTCTACATCACACACGCGCGCACCGTCCGGGATGGGCTCGTGCTCTGGTGGCGTGCGCACACAACCTGCGGACACGAATACAGCTCCGGATTGAGGGGCTCTTAACCTACGGCTACGTGATTAATGTTTTTCTTTTACAACTTAAACGTGTCAAATATTTTGTAATTGTGGCTACGATAGTTAAATCGTATTAACTGCGGATTTATGGACTTAAATGACAAAACGGCTAGCGGGATTTGTGCGATAACGAAAACGACTCTCAACCTATATAAAGACTGGTATATGCGAGGGTTAAACACGGTATGAAGAAACATATTTCTTCTCTCCCTCTTCTCTTTTTGAAAATATTTTTTTGCTATTATACTTCCGCTGGTTCCCAGAAAGTTGAGAAGAATACGCAAAGCCTTCTTTAAGCTCGTGCCAGCGAGAAGGATGTCGCCTGACCGAGGGTCATTGTATCTCCAAGAACTATTGCCGTGTAGCCCTGTATGAGAGGGAGCAATTAGATTGTATCTAGTAATTCTTGAGCAAGTAAATAGGTTGGGCTTGAAAAAATGAATATTAAACTTTAAGGCCCAAGGTTTCATCACAAAAAGGGCCGTTGAAGTTTAGTCACTTTATAGGCTAATGTCCAAACTTCAGTGAATCTATTTATTGGCCCAAATTAGATTATATCTAATAATTCTTGGGCATGTAAATGGGTGGGCTTGAGAAAATAAATATTTAACTTTAAGGCCCAAGGTTTCGTCACAAAAAGGGTCGTTGAAGTTTAGTTTGAACTAGCCGATTATAAGTTTGTTTTATATTAAATAGTTAGTCACTTTATAGGCTAATGTCCAAACTTCATAAAGAATCTATTTATTGAACCAAATTAGATTATATCTAGTAATTCTTGGGCGTGTAAATTGGCTGGGCTTGAGAAAATGAATATTAAACTTTAAGGCCCAAGGTTTCGCTATAATAAGGGTCTTTGAAGTTTAGTTTGACCCTATCCCATTATAAGTTTATTTTATATTAAATAATTAGTTACTTTATTGGCTAATGTCCAAACTTCAGTGAGTATATTTATTGGCCTAAATTAGATTATATCTAGTAATTCTTGGATATGTAAACGGGCTGGGCTTGAAAAAATAAATATTAAACTTTAAGGCCCAAGGTTTCGCCAC
>BQKN01063313.1:330435-362863 GCA_022839385.1 Asparagus kiusianus
TCTCTCTCTCTCTCTCTCTCTCTCTCTCTCTCTCTCTCTCTCTCTCTATGTGTGTGTGTGTGTGTGTCTCACATCTGTCATGTCTTCTTGCAGGAGCTAGGATAAGATTGCGTCAAAATGGGCTAGAAAAATAAAGATAAAAGGGTGTGTGGTGTTTGCATCAGGGAATACCCTCGATAAATCATAACGGCCCATAAAGTCCAATGCGAGCTATTGACCAACGGCTAGAGAAGGGCGGATCACCGGAGACTATGAGCAGGTGCTTTTCTACGGCCCGATGCAAGAAATGGTGGATAGGGTAACAGAAAACAGGAGCAACAAAAGACCACCTTTTGTAGGCCCGGCAGAAATGAGAAGATACTCTCACAGTGGCCGAGCCATCATTGTTGGAGTTATAATAAGTGTAACTTAAAACTTGACATTGTAGCGGGAAAGTTTAGTCCCACATAGGAAATGGAATAGGAAAGAAGCTTGTTTATACGCCTTTCCCTTCTCTCTTACGTCTAGAAGAAAAAAAGGGTTATTCTCTACACCACACATGCGCGGGCCGGCCGGGACGGGCTCGGGCTCGGGTGGCACGCGCACAAGACCTGCGAACACGAATATAGCTCCGGATTAAGGGGCTCTTGCCAACAAGAAGGAGGTCGCCTGACCGAGGGTCGTTGAATCTCCAAGAACTATTGCCGCGTAGCCTTGTACGAGAGGGAGCAATTTGATTGTATCTAGTAATTCTTGGGAAAGTTAATGTGCTGGGCTTGAAAAAATAAATATTAAACTTTAAGGCCCAAGGTTTCGCCACAATAAGGGTCTTTAAAGTTTAGTTTGACCAAGCCCATTATAAGTTTGTTCTATATTAAATAGTTAGTCACTTTATAGGCTAATGTCCAAACTTTAGTGAATCTACTTATTACCCCAAATTAGATTATATCTAGTAATTCTTGGGGATGTAAATGGGCTGGGGTAGAGAAAATGAAAAATTAACTTTAAGGCCCAAGGTTTCGCTATAATAAGGGTCTTTGAAGTTTAATTTGACACAGCCCATTATAAGTTTGTTTTATATTAAATAGTTAGTCACTTTATAGGCTAATATCCAAACTTTAGTGAATCTACTTATTGGCCCAAATTGGATTATATCTAGTAATTCTTCGGCATGTAAATGGGTTGGGCTTGAGAAAATGAATATTTAACTTTAAGGCCCAAGGTTTCGCCACAATAAGGGTATTTGAAGTTTAGTTTGACCAAGTTCATTATAAGTTTATTTTATATTAAATAGTTAGTTACTTTATAGGCTAATGTGCAAACTTTAGTGAATCTATTTATTGGCCCAAATTAGATTGTATCTAGTAATTTTTGGGCATGTAAATGGGCTGGGCTTGAAAAAATGAATATTAAACTTTAAGGCCCAAGGTTTTCACCACAATAAGGGTCTTTGAAGTGTAGTTTTACCCAAGCCCATTATAAGTTTGTTTTACATTAAATAATTAGTCACTTTATTAACTAATGTCCAAACTTCAGTGAGTCTATTTATTAGCCCAAATTAGATTGTATCTAGTAATTCTTGGGCATGTAAATGGCCTGGGCTTGAAAAAATAAATATTAAACTGTAAGGCCCAAGGTTTCGCCACAATAAGGGTCTTTGAAGTTTATTTTGACCCAAGCCTATTATAAGTTTATTTTATATTAAATAATTAGTCACTTTATTGGCTAATGTTAAAACTTCAGTGAGTCTATTTATTGGCCTAAATTATATTGTATCTAGTAATTCGTAGGCATGTAATTGTGCTGGTCTTGAAAAAATAAATATTAAACTTTAAGGCACAAATGTTCGTCACAATAAGGGTCTTTGAAGTTTAGTTTGACCCTAGCCTATTATAAGTTTATTTTATATGAAATAGTTAATCACTTTATTAGCAAATGTCCAAACTTCAGTGAGTCTATTTATTGGCCAAAATTAGTCTGTTTTGGAAGTTTTAATGATATTGTAGAAAATAGACTCATATAGGCCTAATTGAAAAGAGCTATATATACAAAAGTGACACACATCAGTCATCAAGATTCATTTAAAATTCAAGCTAAGAAAGAACGAAACAATTAGTATACAAAAATGGTACGCTGCTTCTTCATCTTAATGAAATTCTCTCTCTCTCTCTCTCTCTCTCTCTCTCTCTGTGTGTGTGTGTGTGTGTGTGTGTGTGTGTGTGTGTGTGTGTCTCCCGTCTGTCATGTCTTACTGCAGGAGCTAGGATAAGATTGCGTCAAAATGGGCTGGAAAAATAAAGATAAAAGGGTGTGTGGTGTTTGTAACGGGGAATACCCTCGATAAATCATAACGGCCCATAAAGCCCAATGCGAGCTTTCGGCCAATGGCTAGAGAAAGGCGTATCACCGGCTGGATGAGCATTCGAACGGAGACTACGAGCAGGCGCTCTTCTACGGCCTGACGCAAGAAATGGTGGACAGGGTGACAGAAATCAGGAACAACAGAAGACCACCTTATGTAGGCCCTGCAGAAATGAGCAGATACTCTCACAGTGGCCGAGCAATCATTGTTGGAGTTATAATAAGTGTAACTTAAAACTTGACATTATAGTGGGAAAGTTTAGTCCCACATAGGAAATGGAATAGGAAGGAAGGGTATTTATAAGCCTTTCCCTTCTCTCTTATGTCTAGAATAAAATAAGGGTTATGCTCTACACCACACACACGCGCGCCGACCGGGATGGGCTCGGGCTCGGGTGGTGTGCGTACATGACCTGCAAACACGAATACAGCTCCGAATTGAGGGGCTCTTAACCTGCGGCTACGTGATTTATGTTTTTCTTTTACAACTAAAACGTGATAAATATTTTGTAACTACGGCTACGATAATTAAATCGTATTAACTACCAATTTATGGACTTAAATGATGAAATGGCTAGCGGGATTAGTGCGATAACGGACCCGACTCTCAACCTATATAAAGACCGGTATATGCGAGCGTAAAACACAGTGTGAAGAAACAGATTTCTTCTCTTCCTCTTCTCTTTTCAAAAATATTTTTCTGCTATTACACTTCCGCTGGATCCCGAAAAGTTGAAAAGAATACGCAAAGCCTTCTTGAAGATCGTGCCGACGAGAAGGAGGTCGCCTGACCGAGTGTCATTGTATCTCTAAGAATTATTGTCGCGTAGCCCTGTACGAGAGGGAGCAATTAGATTGTATCTAGTAATTCTTGTGCAAGTAAATGGGCTGGGCTTAAAAAATGAATATTAAACTTTAAGGCCTAAGGTTTCGTCATAATAAGGGTCTTTAAAGTTTAGTTTGACCTAGCCCATTATAAGTTTGTTCTATATTAAATAGTTAGTCACTTTATAGGATGATGTTCAAACTTTAGTGAATCTATTTATTGGCCCAAATTAGATTATATCTAGTAATTCTTGGGCATATAAATGGGCTGGGCTTGAGAAAATGAATATTTAACTTTAAGGCCCAAGGTTTGGCCACAATAAGGGTCTTTGAAGTTAAGTTTGACCTAGCCCATTATAAGTTTGTTTTATATTAAATAGTTAGTTAATTTATAAGCTAATGTCCAAACTTCAGTGAATCTATTAATTGTCTAAAATTAGATTATATCTAGTAATTCTTGGCCATGTAAATGGGCTGGGCTAGAGAAAATGAATATTTAACTTTAAGGCCCAAGGATTCGCCACAATAAGGGTCTTTGAAGTTTAGTTTGACGTAGCTCATTATAAGTTTGTTTTATATTAAATAGTTAGTTACTTTATAGGCTAATGTGCAAACTTCAATGAATCTATTTATTAGCCCAAATTAGATTGTATCTAGTAATTCTTGGACATGTAAATGGGCTAGGCTTGAAAAAATAAATATTAAACTTTAAGGCCCAAGGTTTCACCACAATAAGGGTCTTTGAAGTTTAGTTTGACCCAAGCCCATTATAAGTTTGTTTTATATTAAATACTTAGTCACTTTATTGGCTAATGTCCAAACTTCAGTGAGTCTATTTATTAATCCAAATTAGATTGTATCTAGTAATTCTTAGGCATGTAAATCTGCTGGGCTTGAAAAAATAAATTTTAAACTTTAAGACACAAAGGTTCACCACAATAAGGGTCTTTGAAGTTTAGTTTGACCCTAGCCTATTATAAGTTTATTTTATATTAAATAGTTAATCACTTTATTAGCTAATGTCCAAACTTCAGTGAGTCTATTTATTGGCCCAAATTAGATTATATCTAGTAATTCTTGGGCATGTAATGGGCTGGGCTTGAAAAAATGAATGAGCCCTCATTTCTTTGTTTGTGAAGTTTTAATGAAATTGTAGAAAATAGACTCATATAGGCCTAATTGAAAAGAGCTATATATACAAAAGTGACACACATCAGTCATCAAGATTCATTTAAAATTTAAGCTAAGAAAGAACGAAACAATTAGCATCAGAAAAAAGGTACGCTGCTTCTTGATCTTGATGACTACTCTCTCTCTCCTTCCCCCTCTCTCTCTCTCTCTCTCTCTCTCTCTGTCTGTGTGTGTGTGTGTGTGTGTGTGTGTGTGTGTGTGTGTGTGTGTCACACGTCTGTCATGTCTTCCTACAGGAGCTAGGATAAGATTGCGTCAAAATGGGCTGGAAAAATAAAGATAAAAGGGTGTGTGGTGTTTGCAACGGGGAATACCCTCGAGAAATCATAACGACTCATAAAGCCCAATGCGAGCTTTGGGCCAACGGCTAAAGAAGGTCGGATCACCGGCTAGATGAGAATTCGAAAGGAGACTACAAGCAGGTGCTCTTCTATGGCCTGACGCAAGAAATGGTGGATAGGGTGACAGAAAACAGGAACAACAGAAGACCACTTTATGTACGCTCGGCAGAAATGAGCAGATACTATCACGGTGGCCGAGCCATCTTTGTTGGAGTTATAATAAGTGTAACTTAAAACTTGACATTATAGTGGGAAAGTTTAGTCCCACATAGAAAATGGAATAGGAAGGAAGGGTGTTTATAAGCATTTCACTTCTCTCTTATGTCTAGAAGAAAATAAGGGTTATGCTCTACACCACACACGCGCGCCCCGGTCGGGATAGGCTCGAGCTCGGGTGGCGCACGCACACGACCTGCGGACATGAATACAGCTTCGGATTGAGCGGCCCTTAACCTGCGGCTACGTGATTAATGTTTTTCTTTTACAACTAAAACATGTTAAATATTTTGTAACGGCGGCTACGATAATCAAATCTTATTAACTGCGGATCTATGGACTTAAATGATGAAACGGCTAGCGGGATTTGTGCGATAACGGATGAAATATCCGTATCCGATGAAATATCCGTAACCGTATCCGTTAGGATACGAATATGATTATGGATATGGTTTTGTAGTGAAATATCATTATCCATATCCGAAATATCCGAATACATATTAGTCATACTCTTACGATAGTTTTGATTCTTAGATTATGGATTTATGGTTAATTTTGATGATCAAGATGTCTAATCTTAACTTTTTAGTTATAATGGACATATTTACGAACTCTTTTGTATCACATGAACTATGTTTTTCTCAATACTATCTAGTTTTCTTATATTTGTTTTGTATCCGCATGCATATCTGCTTATATATCAGCATGTATATCTGTAACCATATCTTATTTTAGCGGATATGGTTATAAATTTTTCTTACTGAGGTATATCTGTATCCATATCCGAGATGGGTAAGCGGATATGGATATGGTAAGCATCATATCCGAGCCGTATCCGGACCGAATGCACCCCTAGTGGCTTGTTGTACCGGTCTTTATGTTGATAAAAATTCTCTTAAATCAGAGAATTGGGAAGCATTTCTCACTGAACGTGAGGTTGAAGCTAGAACCCCCTGTCCATCAGTAGACGGAACTGGTTTTTGGTAAACATGGATCTTAAATCCATGTTGGTCTTTTCTGACATGATGAATCACATTGTGTCCTGAAGGAGGAACACGAGGGTCATGTTTAGATTGAAGAATGCTAGACTGAGGTTAACGTTTTGCTAGTGAAACGCACCTCTGCGGGCAGCATTTTGGCTGGTCAATGCAGTCTTAGGGGTTGCATTCTAATGGTAAAACGCAAGCCTGAGAGCTGCGTTTTGGTTGCATAACGCGCAACTGAGGGTTGCGTTCAACTTGGTTCATATGAGATTCTCGTTTAGGCTCATGAATGCGAGGCACTTGTTTCGAAACAGAAACGCAGAGCTCAGGATTGCATTCCTGCTCACAAACATAAGGCTCACGTTGGTTGAGAGATCGACTTTCTCGTAGTTGTGCTCGTCGTTGAGATCTTCTCTTTCATCAAGCGGCATTCTTCTTAGCATGTTTAAAGGCTTTTGCAGTGACCTCACCATCAGTACTGATCAGGTTAGTCGCGATGATAAGCCTCTTGTGACTTGATACCCGCTGTTTAGGCACGGGCGTGTAATCTTCAACTCGATTCACGAGTTTAGCCAAAGATAAGTCTTCTCCTTCAGAGGGGGACTGTATGAATAGTGCAACCCCTAGGGGAGATAATCCTTTGACAAGTCGGTCACAACTGGAGCTTTAGTCTCCTTAGAAACTTTGTGGATCTTACGTATAGCCTTGGGGCTAAGGGATCCGAAGGAGTGTAACTCCTCATACTTAGATTGATCAAACTCGATGATCAGAGTTTCAACGGTCGTTCCAGTGAGCTTAGTGTCAGATTGCACCGTCACTTTTTCATCGGTGAAAAAGCTAGTCCCCAGTAGAGTCACCATATTTTGTTTGGTGAGAAAATTAAAAGAAGAAATAGAGAATTAAATTTGTATTATTATATATAATAGATTTAGAAAAATAATTAATTACAATTCTCTCGATATAAATTTCTCTCTAACTGGCTTAGAAAAGAAATTACACATCTTCTCGATTGGATTCCCAATTTACAAAAGAGAGAAGGGTCGACTGAGATCCTTCCCTTTGATTAATCTGGATTCTTCTTGGTGTTGATGGAATGCCTCCCTCAATATTCGTGTGGAGTTTTCTTTCTGTTAACAATCCGAATGCTTCACCTTGTTGTAACATTGTCTTCGCCTCTTGACTCGAAGTCTTCGACGGACTTGCGTGGCAAGTTTGAAACTCTTAACGAGTTTAGGGAACTCTATGGAAGAGTTGATCTAACCAAAATCAGTTTATAAGCTAAGGAAAAGCTCCCGGAGTCGCTCCAGAATTCCCAAAGATTGCCAAGATCCGATCTGCCAAAGATCTCTGTTGCTAAAGAAGACCTTCGGTTGTAGAGGAAAATGCCGATCTCTTTAGGCGATTTTCAGATCTTCCCAAAACCAGCCGATCCAAAAAGAGAGAGAGTCCTCTCCTAAGCTAAAATTTTAGCTATTTAAAGGGGATTAAGGGGTGTAACCATCCCCTTAATTTGCTCCCTAATGGGGCTAAATAGGGTGTGACCGCCCCCATAAATCTCTCCATAACTGGGTGTAACCGACCCCATTAAGTAGAGATATGGTTTTGAAACCATTCAGGTTCTGTTTGAACCAGTCAAACACAGAAAACATGTTCTGGAATGAACTCTACATTCTGGGATTAGAACGCATAGTTGAGCTCCCCACTGGTGGTTAGAAAACATAGCAATGTGCTCTGCTTTTTTAGTCTAGAATGCAGCCACGAACTCTACATTTTGAGTCTAGAACGCAGCCATGAACTCTGTGTTTTGAGTTTGGAACTTAGCCAAAAACTCTGCATTTTTTAAGTCTAGAACACAGCCACGAACTCTACGTTTATGGCTGAAAACACAGCAATGATTGCTGCATTTGGATTTGGAACGCAGCAATGAACCATGTGTTTTGTTAGGATGCAAAGATGAACTCTGTGTTTTGACTCTGGAACGCAGCCACGAACTCTGTATTTTGAGTCGGGAACGCAACCATGAACACTACGTTTTTGTGCCGAAAACGCAAAAATGAAAGTTGTGTTGTAAAATTTAAAATTTTAGTGGCTTGTTGATAATTTCCAGATTTGATATGTACTGGTTATAATTTTTGAAATATTAGGGTTTCTTGTGATTTATAACTTTTGAAGGAGTTTTTTGTGATTTTTACAACTTGTAGATTATTTTTGTAAATTTTAAATTTTTAGGTGCCTGGTGATAATCCTTTGATTTCATCTTTGTTGTTTGAATGTTTTGAAATTTTAGATTATATGGTGCTTTTTCATTATTTAAACTTTTAAAGGTGTTTCTACAATTTTTAAAATTTTAGGGTTGTTAATTATAAATTTTAAATTCTTCAAAGGCTACTATTAATTTTCAAATTTCATGTTTTCTTTTTTAAGTTTTTAAATGTCAGGGTGTTTAGTCTAATTTTAAGTTTTGAAGGTATTTTGTGTAATTTTTTAAACTTTCTGAATTTTTATAATACTTCATATATGTATGTTAGTTCTTTACCTAAACAAACTAATACTATGGAGCTGTTTTATGTATATTATTAATCTTAATTTTTAAATTGTATAGCTATAAATAGTACGTAGTTCACATAGGATTAGGATATGATATAATTATGATTGGGATTTAAAAATAGTAAAGGATAATATTGATTATGAAAAGTTTTTCCCGAACTCGTACTTTTAAAGGGAGAGATATGATTAATCTCCCTAATTAGGAGTCATTTATACTTGGACGGAATATCCCTTTAGCTAATCCTTTTGAATGGACTGACCATTATCCCTCCTTTATGATACTATAAAATTGGTGGTACTCAAAGCACGAAACAACACCACCTGAATGTACAAAACAATGCCATGTGTCACATGTTATTTTAATATTAAATTAAAATTTTTATATGATGCTCATTTTCTATCAACAATTAGAGTTCTCATCAAATGAAATCCATCCCTATCCATAATTAAAAAAATCTAATTATAATCAAATACTTGGTAGTCCTGATAAAATTATAATTATCCATAATAAAAAAAATCTAATAATGAATCCTATTTCCATATTAAAAAAATCTAACACTATATTTTTAATTCTTTTTTTATTTATAAAGAAAGGATAATAGTTTACTATTAACCTTATATTCAAAAATTATCATATGACTATCCTTCAATTTGTAAAAGATAATTTTTAATAGACCTCTAATATGTTTAGTCATTTGGTGCTAAGCCCACAAATTTTTAGAAACTCTAGATAAGTTTTAAAAGTTTAGAAAACATTTTTTTTTTTGCACTTAACCCTAGGGACATTGTTCCATAATTTTACACTTACGAACATTATCCCTTAAGGATAATATATACCTCTTAAATTATTCCTATTTGCAATTAACTATAAAATTAAGATCAACTCCTAAAAATGTAAAATTATACATAACTAACTAAAAAATATGGAACTATAAATAACCTGACAAAAAATATAAAAAATCCTATAAATTCTAAAAATTATAGAGAACACTCTAAAATCTAAAAATAAAAAAACCACCCCCTTTAAAATTTAAACTTTATAGACAACCCCCTTTAAACTCCTAAAACTACAAATAGATCCCTTAAACTTTTGAAAATTAGAAACCACCCCAAATATCTAAAATTTTAGAAAGGCCTCTGCAAAATCTAAAAATTTCAAGAAGACCCTAAAAATTCAAAAAATAAAAATAAGTGCTAGAAAAAAGTTTTAATTTTACAAATAGATCTCGGTAAAAACTAAGAATTACAAACAACCCCTTTTAAAATTTGAAAATTAAAAACAATATCCTAAAAATTTAAAAGTTATATAGAACCCTAAAAATAATAAACGACCACTAAGGATTTTCTACCAATATTAGGGGTTGAGTGAGAAATCTAAAAAAAGACTTATTGGGTGTTTTAAAAAACTTATTTGGGGCAGGGGGTGTATTTTGGTCACTTGACCACATATTAACTAAAAATATTGATTTGATAACATTCTGCCAAAAAATTTTGGGTGTTTAGTGAGAGTTTCAAGGGTATTGAGAGTTTAGTATCAAGCATCTCAACTTATTAGGAGTCAAGTGAAATTTATTCCTATTTCAATCCTATAGAGAGGGTAGATATTAGTGATCTATCAAAAAATATGTTAATGGTTATTATGCTAATACGTACGTCGACTGTCAAATTAAGATGAGATTTAAAATCCTAAATGAATAGGAGAATCAAGTACAAGACATCATAAATAAACATAGATTTGTTATTTTATGAGCAAAAGAACAAATTGAACTATATAAAATAGTAAAGATGTAAAAATAAATGTTTTGAATCTGCCTTTATATATGAACAAAAAATTATGATTTACTAAGAGATACATCTCTCGAAAAAAGCTATGTGTTCGGTCCCTTCTTAGTTTAAATTTAAAATTTTAAAATAAAAACTACCCACACACTTATCAAGTGAAGAAGTATTTACTTTTTGCTTTTTTTACTAAAAATTTTGGTATATTACAAAAAAGAGAGATATTATAGAGGGATTGGTGGCTAAGCCATCTAAATTGAATATTAAATTTGGTATAAAAATTATCCACATACTTATTCTATATTTTTATTATAAGAAAAATGTTTGAACCAAAGTTATCTACTTTTGAATAAGGGGTAATGGTCTGAAGAAAAAAATTAGGACAATTTTTTAATGAAAGTACAATTTAATTTTTAGAAGCAAAATCATAACAAAAAAAAAACTCATAGAGAGAAAAATTAGACGTACAAATCAAAAAAACCAAATCAACCTGTGTGAGCAGGGCATTATGTTTGTACCCCTTTTATTAGAAATCCAGACTCATTCAACCCTCTTCTTCTCTTATTCCCTTCTTATCTTCCAGCTCATCCTCCTCTACTACACTGATTGACTCCTCCATCTTTTACTCTAACTTTCTCCACTCCTCTCTTACCCCACTCTGCTCACTCATATCTGACCCAACTCAATCTTATTTAGGAGTCAAGGAGGTCTAGGAGAAAGAAGAGATCGAAGAAAAAGAAGTGATTGGTGAAGGAGGTTAAGATACTAAAGAAGGAGAGGAGTGCAGAGGAGAACGATGGTAAAAGGTAATTTGGTAATTGCTTATCTATGATTACTAACAACTTAACCATGGTGTGACGCTCCTGGGTTCACACAAGGCTACAGTCTAAGGTGAAACCAGAAATATCAAACATGCCATGCACCACACCGTGTAATAACATGTTTTACCATCACAATTACTATCTCTCCAGTAGAGTCAACAACATGTGTAGGTACAAAAGCAAATAAAAGATAATACAAGAGATATATGATAAAATAATAGAGATAAAAATGATATTTTATCATCCAACATATAAAAATATAAAGTGAATCTCTGAAATAACTAGTCTGGAGATCTCAACAAGTCTCAAATACAGAATATCTGATAAAAGAAAATAATTAAGGTACACAACCTTTACAACTTCTAGAACATAACTCTCAAATGTCTAAACAAAATATCTACAGTGGAGCTCCATAAATAAAATAAAACTACAAATAAAAGATGGATGCTAATAAGTATCGTCATCAACCTACGACTCTCCGTGCACCTGGATCGTTACCTTAAATGGAGGGGACAACGAGCGTCAAAGCGCTAGCGAGCAATATCACAACCAGCCCCAATGGAGAGGGCTCGTTGCATATAGAAAATACAGTTAATACATATATACATGAAATCATTGATCCTAACAATAAGAGGATTTTAGTATTTAGGAAATTACAACACGAGTATAGGTACGTCGAGTGAAATAATCCAAATAAGAAAACCCTCATGTATATACCTTGTATCTCTAATTGTAAATCCCTAAATACCAAACCCAAGATCTAATACAGGAACAATAATATAAAGCAGTCTAACCCATTTCAGAACTCAAATATCATGTCATATCAAAACCCACATAAGTGTCATGTCCAGCCTATGTAAGTGTAAGTGTCATACTCAAGGTTTAAACAGGTGTCCAACACATGGACTAAGACTAGGTGTAGTGGATGCCCAACACATGGACTGCATATATAAATTGTCCAACACATAGACTGAATGATGAATGTCCAACACAAAGACTGAATATAATAAATGTCCAACACATGGACTGAATATGATGAATGTCCAACACATGGACTGCACATAATAATTACCCAACACATGAACTGAATAAAATATGTAGAATACCGATGAGATATATGAAAAGGATGCATATTCACTAATTTCACATGTGTCCCGGTGTGCAAATCTAAACTCATGTCCGCAAGCCATCTCACATATGAAGATACATAATAAACAATAATTTCTAACGCCAAGAATTCGAGGCGACTCCTCGTTCATATTAAAGCACGCAACAAAAGTAAACATGCATAAACTGTGCCGGTGATCAACCGAAACAGGCAAAAACCCTTCACAGGATTCTATCTACTTCGAAACAAATCTAGAAGTGACATTATTATTTTCCAAACATAATATTACTGAAATCAACATATATGAAACAACATGAAATGAAATATTAGCATGTAAATATATCGTCGAAACCGTAAACATTTGTATACACATGTTTAAATGTTTTAAAAGCAAAAACTTATGATTTAATTCATGATTAATAAATTTTAGATCTAGATCTTTATTACCCAAAACGTTGGTGGACTTTTGATAAACTGAAACACAAGATTTTCGCATCATATGCTATAAAGAGCATCTTTTTTATACTCAAATATACGTTTTAGGCTCAACAAAAACCCATTAAAATCATTAGAAAATTTTTAAGAACATGGGGTAGGGCTGGACGAGTTGTTACTCACCTGAGAGGTGTTGATGAACTCTTAAAAACATGTGAGAATGATCCCTTGATGCCAAACGCCGTAAATCTTGCCTTCTCCTCGCTTTCGCCTCATGAAACTTCCCCGAGAACACAAGTTTAGGGCTAGGGTTTGAGAGAGGAGGAGAGGGGCTGCTAGGGTTTGGATCATAGGAGAAAAGAGGTATTTTTCATGTTTAAACATGTGTATATACGACAGCAAACCCGAAAAACTACAGCCCAAAACCCTAAACCTGAAACTGGAAAACCTAGTCTGACAAGAAACATACTCTTCGGTATTTTGGTTGTAACTTTCATATCCGACCTCGGAATGAGGTGATTAAAGATTTGTTGGAAAGCTGCTGAAGATATATATAACTTTAGTCTTTTAAGTTTTTCCATATTCACACATATATTTGTGTAAAATATAAAATATCTTCACTGGTCATAAATTTCCAGATTTATACATCGAGCATGATTTGTGCATTTCCTCTTATATATAGATATATACATTGAATTAATCTTAAATCAATTCCTAGCATACTCAAACATCATAATATGTTATTTATAAATATATAACATATTTATTATTATTTATCATAAAATATTCAAATTTTTGGGGTTTTACATTCTTCCCCCCTTAAAATAATTCCGTCCTCGAAATTTAGAAATCATACTTAACTAAAAGATAGTATTAGAAAGCATGTAGAGGGTGAAATCCTACCCGCACATACACTTCTTGTAACATTAAACTCTTGATAAGCATATAGGGATATTTATACTTAATAATCCAGAATGACTATATTCCCACTCAACCATTAATCAAATAAAACTAGTACGTCGGGCGAAAAATCCAAACAAGGAACCCCCCATATATACACCATATGTTCCAAAAGATTAAGAATTAAGCGGAAAAATCCTCATTCTAGCGTTAAATCTAAATATAAACATACAAATAATCACACACATAAATCAATTCACTTTCTCAATAGGTGCAGGTATTCGCGCAGCATAACATCTTCGTGCTCCCGAGAATCATCCTCGATGTCTATACGTAACCATCTAAAATGTAAATACCCCTACTTAACCCCTAATTAAATGGAACAAGTACATCGAGCGAAAAATTCAAACAAGGAATCCCTCATATATATACCATGTGTTCCGAGTATTTATGAGTTAAGTGTTAATACCCTCATTTTAGTGTTAAGTATAAACATCACCATACATGTAATCCATAAGTCATATATAAGTCATACAAAAATTTAATTTACATGTTCAAATATGTGTGGGTAGTCACGACGCATGTCTTCTTCACGCTCCCAAGAAATCTCCTCAACGCCTCTTCGGTTCCACTGAACTTTCACCAAAGGAATTACCTTGTTTCTAAGTCTCTTGTCCTCTCTGACAAGTATACCAACTAGAATCTTAATAATAGTCAAATCATCCTAAATCTTAATCTCTGGTGCAACCAACACTCGCTGTTGCTCCTCATCATGTAAGTGCTTCTTGAGCATTGAAACATAAAATACATTGTGTATACCAGACATCAATGCTGGAAGATCTAGTCTGTATGACACGGCTCCAATGCGCTCCAAAATCTGGAAATGTCCAATATACCTTGGTGCAAGCTTTTCCTGCCTTCCGAATCGTTGAACGCTTTTCATGGGCGATACATTCTGCATAACTGATCTTTAACCTAAAACTCCAAAGGTCTTCGTCTCTTATCTGCATAGCTTTTTTGCCGACTCTGAGTGGCTAGAATCTGCTCTCTGATCAATGCTACATTTTTAGTGGTCTGCCTCACAAGCTCTAGCCTAAGCATCAAGCTATCCTCTGGTTCTGCCCAACATATCGCTGATCTATAAGGTCTCCCGTACAATGCTTTGTACGGGGCCATACCAATTGTCGCTTGATAACTATTGTTATAAGCAAACTTTATCAATGGAATATGATCCTCCCAGCTGCCCTGAAAGTCAATGACATAAGCCCGCAACATGTCTTCCAATACCTGATTTACTCTCTCCATCTGACCATCCATCTGTGGGTGGAATACACTGTTGTATGATAGTCTGCTGCCAAAAGAATCCTGGAAACTCCTCCAGAAGTGCGAAATGAACACCGAACCTTGATCCGATACAATCGTGTCTAGAACTCTATGAAGTCAAACTATCTCCCGAACAAATATCCTCGCATACGTATTAGCTGTGTATGTAGTCTTCACTAGAGTGAAATGTGCTGACTTCGTCAACCGGTCCACTATCACCCAAACAGAATCATTCCATTTCTTCGACTTTGACAACGCTACAATAAAGTCCATATAAATGTCCGCCCACTTCCATTCTAGAATGGGTAAAGGCTGAAGTGTTCCTACCGGTCTCTGATGTTCTGTCTTCACTTGCTGATAGGTAAAATACTTAGCCACATACTTTGCAATCTCTCTACACGTACCACTCCACCAGAAGTGTCTCTTCAGGTCCTTGTACATCTTTGTTGTCCAGCCTTCCCCGGATGATACTGAATCGCGAATTCATAGTCCTTGATACTCTTAATCTACCATTGCTGTCTCTGGTTGAGTTCCTTCTGGAAGAAAAGATACTTCACACTCTGGTGGTCTGTGAACAACTCAAACTGCACTCCATACAGATAGTGTCTCCATGACTTCAGTGCAAATACCACTGTTGTAAACTCCAAATCATGAGTGGGGTAATTCTTCACGTGCACCCTCAACTGTCGTAAGATATACGCTACTACCCTCTGAGTCTGCATCAGTACGCCTCCTAAACCTGCTAATGATGCATCTGTATAGACCACAAATGTCCTGTTGCTGCTCGAAATAGTCAAAACTGGCACTGTAGTCAACTTAGCCTTCTAGGTATCAAAGGTCTTCTGACACTCCACGTTCAAAATGAACTGTACACCCTTCTTCATCAGGTGTGTAAATGACGTCGAAATGTTCGAGAAGTCCAGGATGAACTTCCTATAATAGTCGGCTAACCTAAAAAAGCTACGAATTTTGGTAACCATCTTCGGCGGTTCCCAATTAAGCACTGCTAAAACCTTAGCTGGATCCACTGCTATACCCTCTCTGCTGACCACATGGCCAAGAAATCTAACCTTAGAAATCCAAAACTCGCACTTACTAAACTTAGCATACAGCTGATGCTCTCGTAAGGTCTACAAAGCCAAACGTAGGTGTTGCTCTTGTTCTGCTTCCGATCTTGAATAAATAAGAATATCATCGATAAAAACAATCACAAACTGATCCAAGAAGGGACAGAAAACCCGGTTCATCAAATCCATGAATACCATGGGTGCATGAGTCAATCCAAACGGCATGACCAGAAACTCGAAAGATTCATATCGAATTAGGAAAACAGCTTTCGGAAAATCCATCTCCCGAACTCACAACTACAATAACCCAAAACAAAGATCAATCTTCAAGAAATGCTACGCTCCTTGCAACTGGTCAAACAAGTCCTTAATCCTAGGTAATGGGTACCTATTTCGGATAGTGACCTTGTTCAACTCTCTATAATCAATACACAAACGCATATTGTCATCCTTCTTCTTCACGAAGAGAACCGGCGCTTCCCATGGAGACTGACTCTGACGAATAAAACCCTGAGCTAATAACTCGTCCAACTAGGTATGAAGCTCCCTCATCTCAGCTGGTACCATGCGATAGGGTGTGCGGGATATCGGGGCTATGTCCGGCTATAACTCAATATAAAACTCAACCTCTCTCATAGGAGGTAACCCAGGTATGTCCTGAAAGACATCCTGATACTCTGAGACAACTCTAGTCTCCAATAAATTAATACTCTGATCCCGTCGCATCACCTCCTCGATGTATGCTAGAAACGACTCCGTAAAACGGTTGCCTTAAGAGGTGGCTACAATCATCTCGGACCCATCAGACGCTCGCAAATTGACTGTCTTCGCAAAGCAGTCAATACTAACATGGTAGGAAGATAACCAATCCATACCAAGGATAACATCGAACGGACATATGCAACACTATCAAATCGACAACGAACTCTGACTCACCTAAACTGATGGTACACCTCCTACAAATGCTCTTCAGAAGCGATACCTCACCTAAAGGGGTGAAAATTGATAAAGGGGTGTATAGAGGCTGAGCTATGAGCTAGAGTCTAGACATAAAAGCATACGAAATGAAGGAATGTGAAGCTCCCGAATCAAAGAGAATACGGACAGGAAAGGAATTCACAAGGAACGTACCCTCCACTACGGCTCCGCTAGCTCCATGATCACACGGAACTACCGCATACACTCTGCCTGTGGCTGAAGACTGCTCTACTACTGGTGCTGGAGAATACGGGGCTATTTGCCCCTGAGGAACCTCCTAAACTGTGTTAACCTATCCCTCAGTCTTCTGAGCTGCTGGTGGTGCCTCAAGCCTCATCTGCTAGACCTGACCTCTGCCCTGAAGTCGCTGCTGCTGTTGATTTGAACCCTTTCCCTACTGAGCTCCTGCTGGTGCGCTGCGGCACTCAGATGCCTTGTGTCCGACCTTGCGACAGTTATAGCAAACCCCCTAAAACTTGCGTTGCTGATGCGCTATCTGATCCTGCTGGGGTCCCTTCTTATGAGGATCTTGATGTTGCTGCTGAGGTCCAGAAAAAGGTCTTTTGTTCTTACCCTTATCCCCGATCTGTCTTATCTTAGCTTTCCCTTCCTTGTCTTTCTGAAACATGACCGTCTCAATTTCCCGTGAAGTGGCAGCCTCAACTACCTCTCATACTGAATAAAACTTCCTCGAGACGAGGTATTCATGAAGATTAAGGCGAAGCCTGCTAGAAACATCTGAGCCTGATGCTCTCCTGTCTGTCACATACCCGTGAAGTGCAGTAACTCCATAAACTTGCTCTCAAAGTCAGCTACAGTCATGTCCCCCTGAGTCAATCGGGACAACTCAAGCTCCTTTCCAGTCCGTGTTGCTGAAGAAATGTACTGCCCGTCAAAAATCTTGATGTCATTGCTATCCTCTAGCGATGTCCTCAATGCTGAATACATCTAACTTCTGCTTGGTACTAAGTCGACGTTCAAGAAATTTTCACATACTCCTTTCCTTATAGGTTGCAATTGAAATTAGTGTGCCTTGAAACTCTGATGCTCTTATTGCCTGATATCTTTCTTATTCTTTCAGAACTAAACTTCCTGCTCTATGGCTCTATAAACAGCTGATTGTGGTAGTGGTGATGCCCTCATTAGTATTGCCTCTTTACTTTCACGACAGGTACAACCGGTGATGGAACTCCTGAAAGTGGTACTGCTGACGGAAATAGATACACCTCTTGCTCCTCGAGTTTTGTAAGATCTTGCTGCTAATGGTACCACGAAGTCAATGAAATATTGTGGATCCTGCTGCGGCTTGGCTTAGTATGCCCAGTTCTCCAGGTATGAGTTTTACCTTGACCACATCCTCATTATGATATTTATAATATCGAAAGGAGAGCTTAATTATCACAGTAAATGAGATAGCAAATATATATATATATAATGTATCATAATACGAATTAATAACACATAGTATTCACGCAAATACCTTCAATCAACTTAAAATAGTTGTCCTAAAAAATATTCTCTAATTTTTAGATATATGCATATATCGTCCTCACTCATACAAGAAAATCCTTAGCGGACTCTATACATGAATCCTAAGAAACTCTATCCTAGCTCCACGACTCGATACAGGATGATCCTAAGGGTACTGGAACTAGAGCTTTGATACCAACTGTGATGCCCCTGGGTTCACACAAGACTACAGTCTAAGGTAAAACCAGAAATGTCAAACCTGCCTTGCACCACACTGTGTAATAACATGTTTCACCATCACAATTACTATCTCTGTAGTAGAGTCAACAATAGGTACAGGTACAAAAGCAAGTAAAAGATAATACAAGAGATATATGATGAAATAATAGAGATAAAAATGAAATTTCATTATCCAACATACAAAAATATAAAGTGAATCTCTGAAATAACTAGTCTGGATATCTCAACAAGTCTCAAATACAGAATATCTGATTAAAGGAAATAAGACACACAGCCTTTACAACTTTTAGAACATAACTCTCAAATATCTAAATAAAATATCTACAGTGGAGCTCCATAAATAAAATAAAATTATAAATAAAAGATGGACGCTAATAAGTATCACCATCAACCTGCGACTCTCCGTGCTCCTGGCTCGTTACCTAAAATGGGAGGGGACAACGAGCGTCAAAATTCTAGCGAGCAACATCATAACCAACCCTAAGAGAAAGGGCTCGTTGCATATAGAAAATACAGTTAATATATATATACATGAAATAATTGATCCTAATAATAAGAGGATTTTAGTATTTAGGAAATTACAACACGAGCATAGGTACGTCAAGCAAAATAATCCAAATAAGAAACCCTCATGTATATACCTTGTATCTCAAATTGTAAATCCCTAAATACTAAACCCAAGATCTAATACAAGAACAATAATATAAAGAAGACTAACCCATCTCAGAACTCAAATATCATGTCATGTCAAAACCGACATAAGTGTCATGTCCAGCCTATGTAAGTTTAAGTGTCATACTCAAGGTTTAAATAGGTGTCCAACACATAGACTAAGACTAGGTGTAGTAGATGCCCAACACAAGGACTGCATATATAAATTGTCCAACACATGGACTGAATGATAAATGTCCAACACATGGACTGAATATAATGAATGTCCAACACATGGACTGAATATGATAAATGTCCAACACATGGACCGTACATAATAATTGCCCAACACATGGATTGAATGAAATGTATAAAATAACGATGAGATATATGAAAAGGATGCATATACACTAATTTTACACGTGTCTCAGTGTGCAAATCTAAACTCATGTCCGCAAGCCATCTCACATATGAAGTTACATAATAAAGAATAATTCCTAATACCAAATATTCGAGGTGACTCCTCATTCATATTAAAGCACATAACAAAAGTAAACATGCACAAACTGTGCCGGCGATCAACCGAAACAGGCAGAAACCCTTCACAGGTTTCTGCCTACTTTGAAACAAATCTAGAAGTGACATTATTATTTTCCTAACATAATATTACTGATATCAAAATATATGAAATAACATGAAACGAAATATTAGCATGTAAATATATCGTCGAAACCGTAAACATTTATATACACATGTTTAAACGTTTTAAAAGCAAAAACTTGTCATTTAATTCATGGTTAATAAATTTCAGATCTAGATCTTTATTACCCAAAACGTTGGTGGACTTTTGATAAACTGAAACACAAGATTTTCGCATCATATGCTATAAAGAGCATCTTTTTTATACTCAAATATACGTTTTAGGCTCAACAAAAACCCATTAAAATCATTAGAAAATTTTTAAGAACATGGGGTAGGGCTGGACGAGTTGTTACTCACCTGAGAGGTGTTGATGAACTCTTAAAAACATGTAAGAATGATCCTTTGATGCCAAACACCGTAAATCTCGCCTTCTCCTCGCTTTCGCCTCATGAAACTTCCCCGAGAACACAAGTTTAGGGCTAGGATTTGAGAGAGGAGGAGAGGGGTTGCTAGGGTTTGGAACAAATAAGAAAAGAGGTATGTTTCATGTTTAAACATGTGTATATATGATAGCAAACCCGAAAAACTACAACCCAAAACCCGAAACCCGAAACTGGAAAACCCAGTCTAACTAGAAACATACTCTTTGGTATTTTAACTGTAACTTTTGTATCTGATCTCAGAATAAGGTGATTAAAGATTTGTTAGAAAGCTGCTAAATATATCTACAACTTTGGTTTTTTAAGTTTTTCCATATTCATAATGTATCAGTATGTAAAATATAAAATCTCTCCACTAGTCATAAATTTCCAGATTTATACATCGAGCATGATTTGTGTATTTGCTCTTATATATATACATATATATTGAATTGATCTCAAATTAATTATTAGCATACTCAAACATCATAATATGTTATTTATTAATATATAAAATATTTATTATTATTTATCATAAAATATTCAAATTTTTGGGGTTTTACACATGGTTAAATGATTTAGATAATTATATAACGAAAACACTAATTTTAAAATAGTTATAACATTTTAGGATTAATTTCAAATTTTATTGATTTTGGGGAATAATTTCAAAACTAAAGATTTTTGGGACTAATATCGTAATAACTCAATTAATTAAGGGGTTATTTAGATGACAAGAAGTATTAGAAATAAGAAGTGGATCAAAGAAGTAATTTTAAAATTATGAAATGGGAAGTTGCAGAAATAATACTTTTTTTGTTTGTTTTAAACGTTCTTGGAAGTAATAGAAGTAGTATGTCTTCCGTTTCGTTTACTTCTTTTGTTTGGATAACAATTGAAATATTATTAGTAAGTAACTAATACTTGCTATAAATCATAGTGAGATTGCCTCTCTTTATTATATTTCAATCAATACTATAACACAAATAAATTGTTGGCCTTCTTGTTTTGATGATGATTTACAAACCATTTACTTCTAATGTTGTTTGTCTAGTGTTTGTGTTTTTGCATCAATTGTAGATAAACAACAAGTTGGAGGTTGGATGGATTGTGTCATAACGATCATATCAAATGGAGGTTGGTGGATGTGACGCCCCTGGGTTCACACATGGCTGCAGTCCAAGGTGAAACCAGAAATGTCAAATCTGCCATGCACCACACCGTGCAATAACATGTTTCACCATCACAATTACTATCTCTCTAGTGGAATCAACAACAGGTGTAGTACAAAGCAAGTATAAGGTTTTATAACAAATGCTTGATGAAATGATAGGACTTAAATTTATACATTTCATCAATCAAATAAGCTGAAATACATAGTTCAAGTCTGAAATGAATAATAAAGATCTGGAGACCTCAGCATGTCTCAAAGTACATAATGACTGACAAAAGGAAATAAGGCACACAGCCTTTACAACTTCTAGAATAAAACTCTCAAATGTCTACACAAAAGTCTACAGTGGAGCTCGAAAGAAAATATAACTAAATAGACAGCTGAAGCTAAAGTACATCGCCATTAACCTGCGACTCTCCGGGCTCCTGGCTCGTTACCTGAAAGGGGGAGGGACAACGAGCGTTAAAGCGCTAGCGAGCAACATCACAACCAACCCCAGGGGAAAGGGCTTATTGTATATAGAACATACAGTTAATACATAATAATATAAATCATTTATCCTAACAAAAATGGGTTTTGGTACTTAGGAAATTACAACACGAGCATAGGTACGTCGAGCGAAATAATCCAAACAAGGAAACCCTCATGTATATACCTTGTATCTCAAATTGTAAATCCCTAAATACCAAACCCAGAATCTAATACTGGGAACAAATAAATAAAAAAGAAAACAAAACACATCTCCACTTTTAAACATGGTATCATGTCAAACTCACATGAGTGTCATGTCAGAAAACGATTAAGTGTCCAAAGCATAGACTATATAGATTAAACGTCCAACACATAGACTGCATGAGGTAAACGTCCAACTCATGGACTAAAAGTAACGAGTGTCCAACGCATAGACCGGATGTGATGCATATCCAACATGAGGATTTAAATAGCAATGCATGTCCAACACGAGGACTAGGTAAAGTGAATGTCCAACACGAGGACTAATCAGTAATGCATGTCCAACACGAGGACTAATGTAAAATGAATGTCCAACACGAGGACTAATCAGTAATGCATGTCCAACACGAGGACTATGAAAAATGAATGCCCAACACGAGGACTAAGTAAAGTGAATGTCCAACACGAGGACTAATCAGTAATACATGTCCAACACGAGGACTATGTAAAAATGAATGCCCAACACGAGGACTAAGCAAAGTGAATATGTAAACACTACAATTTAATACCCGATGAACAAGACAACTTCTCATATTCAAAAATGATAAACAGCACCCTTGAATATATGAACACTGTATATATGTATGTACTCAGCAGGTAACTACATAGGAACAAACAAAACAGGAAATACTGCGATGAGTCGACTCATGGTCAGTTATGAGTCAACTCATGTCTCATGGGTCGACTCATAATATGACGAGTCGACTCGACAGACACTACTGGCAACAGGAAGAGACTTCGTGAGTCGACTCATGACAGTCATGGGTCGACTCGACCTGATGAGTCGACTCATGATGAGTCATGAGTCGACTCACGGGCTGGAGATTGGGTATTTCGAAACTGCAACTCTTCACCTCGATCCATACTTACATTTCACTGAATTACACCTCCATAACTATCAATTCTAAACTATGAGACAGAGATTAATTCACATATAGCATGAGAAACATTTACTTATGTGTTAAATCTAACAAATTTACCCCTAAACATGAGAAAGGGCATTTGATCAAAAAGAAAACTCATATTTTTATTTCTTAAAAATATTTCCAGATCTGGGTTTTTCTTCAAAAGTTCGTGGGTGGGGATTTAAAATCTGAAACACATGATTTCTAGCATTTACCCTAACAAGAACATTGTTTTATACTTGAAAATAAGTCTTGGGCTCAATAAAACTCATGGAAAATATTTGTAAACTATTAAAAACATGGGAGAGGGGTTTGGCGAGATGTTACTCACCTTAGAAGTGATGAAGAACAGATCCCTTCGCTGGAATCCTCACAAAGCCGCTGAAAAAGCCTTCGAAACACCCCAAAATCTCTAAGAACACCTAGGGTTTTAGAGAGGAGAGAGGGGGACTAGGGTTTCTAGGGAAACTGATGGAAATGAGGTGATTTCGGGTAGGGGAGTATATATACAAGTGGATAAAACCCGACCCAAAACCCAACAGACCCGAACTGAGAAAACTAGAAAACTCTCGATGAGTCGACTCATCACAGTCATGGGTCGACTCATGACTCCTGGGTCGACTCATAATTCAATGAGTCGACTCAGCAGAAACAAAAGGCAACAGGACTCGATTTCGTGAGTCGACTCGCGAAAATCATGGGTCGACTCACGGACTAAAAACTGCATATCATGGTTCTGCTACAAAAAATGAAATTTTGTACACTCAAACTCATTATTGATGCACATAAACAAGATCAAAATCTACGGGGTCTTACAGTGGAATAGTGGTTGAAGCATTGCAATTCAAGTTAAAGATTCAAGTTCAAGCTTCATCCGCGAGTGTACCAAGATAGAGCTTCGTTAAATATCACAAGCTTGGGTAATTTAGTTTAGGAGTTTATATTATGTGTGTTAGTGCCTTAAGCTCAATATAATATACACACACACATTTATTGGTTTCCATGTATATATATAGTAATATATATACATATATATTTTGGTTTGATAGTTTTCAAGTTTAAATATGAAACAATTGAATATAATTAGAAAACATATTTTTGTTTCATACTTGCATGCATATATATGATTTCATCAATATCAATTTTATTCAGTTCAATGAAATCATGTTTTAGTGCATTAAATGTGTATTTTGTTAAAATAATATATTCATTGTTTATAGACTTCATAACAATAGTTTACATCTTTCTTTAAGTCTATAAAATCATTTTGTAATGTTTCAAAACATGGTTAAGCTAAAATATCAAAACTCATGTGTTCACAATTTCATGTTTTGGACTATTTTGCAAAATAATAATATTTCTCATTTGGGAGGTGTGACGCCCCTGGGTTCACACACGGCTGTAGTCCGAGGTGAAACCATGGATGTCAAACCTGCCATGCACCACACCGTGCAGTAACACGTTTCACCATCACAATCACTATCTCTCTAGTGGAGTTAACAACAGGTGTAGGTACAAAGCAAGTGAAAAGTGAATCAACAATACTGGGTGAAATGATAGAACACAATACATCTCATCAACGAAATAAGCTGTAGTACATAGTCAAAGTCTGAAATGAAATAAACTGGAGTTCTTACAAGTCTCAAAATACAGTAAGTCTGAGTAAAGGATATTAAGGCAACACAGCCTTTACAACTCTAGAATAAACTCTCAAATGTCTGACAACAACTACAGTGGAGCCCAAAGAAAAGTAATACATAGATAAAAAAAATAAAGCTGAACACTAAAGTAGTCCGCTATCAACCTGCGACTCTCCGTGCTCCTGGCTCGTGACCTGAAAGGGGGAGGGACAACGAGCGTCAAAGTGCTAGCGAGCAACATCACAACCAACCCCAAGGGATAGGGCTCGTTGTATAAGAAAATACAATAATGTACAATAGCATTAAATCATTATACAAACAGATATGGGTCTTAATACTTAGGGAAATACAACACGAGCATAGGTACGTCGAGCGAAATAATCCAAACAAGGAAACCCTCATGTATATACCTTGTATCTCAAATTGTAGATCCCTAAACACCAAGCCCGGAGTCTAATACATGAACAATAAAGAAAAGATAACAATCCCATTTCTAACAATAAGCATATCTATGTCAAAATCTCGTAGTTGAAATAAGTGTTATGCACAGCTCATGCCACTATCAAGTCCAACTACATAAAAAAATATCATACTCAAATACCCAAATGTATATTATGCTCAAGGTTTAGCAAAAATTGCCCAACACGGGGTCTTTAGTCGCTTATAGTCCAACACGAGGACTTTCGTCGCTTATAGTCTAACACGAGGACTTTAGTCGCTTATAGTCCAACACGAGGACTTTAGTCGCTTATAGTCCAACACGAGGACTTTAGTCAACTATGAAGTTACCATTAGTAATAGAGTCTCCAATCAACTCTTATACGCCTTGCTATACAATTCTAAACTTTGTATCAGGATAAAGTCATCTCACATGTATCACATATGAGTTCAATCTATATGAGTGTATACAACATGCGATTAAACAGAAACACGAAGAAAACAGGAAAATCTCGGATGAGTCGACTCATGCACTCTTATGAGTCGACTCATGCCTCATGGGTCGACTCGTATACTGACGAGTCGACTCAGCAGAAGATAAAAGACAACAGGAACGACTTTGTGAGTCGACTCATGATTAGTCATGAGTCGACTCGACATGATGAGTCGACTCATGATGAGTCGTGAGTCGACTCACGAGCTAAAATTTGTATTTTTATGAACTGAACTTGTTCTACTCGTCCCACATCTCATTCTTATCAAGTATACATACATCTAGCCTTCATTTTTAGACTATTACACAGTGAGAAAACATATATTGCACATGAAACAAATACTTGCATGTTAACACTAACATTTAAATCCCTAAACATGAAGGACAACACCAAATTAATATAAAAACTCATGTTTTCATTCTTTAAACAAAATTCCAGATCTGGGTTTTCATCAAAACTGGTTGGTGGAAGTTTTAAAAATCTGAAACACGTGATCTTGAACTTTCACTAGTAAGAACATCATTTTATATTCGAAAATACATCTTAGGCTCAACAAAATTCGTGAAAAACATTTATGAAAACATAAAAACAAGGGAGAGGAGTTTGGCGAGATGTCACTCGCCTTAGATGTGGTGGAAGACTATCCTCTTTGCTGAAATCCCAAAAGAAACGCTGAAATCCCCCTTGAAAAGCCCCCAAGATCACCAAGAACACCTAGGGTTTGAGAGAGAGGGGAGAGGCTAGGGTTTCTGAGGAGTTCTCTTCAGAAAATGGGTGATTTCGGGTGTAAAACAATATATAAGAGCCAAAGAAACCCGACCCGAAACCCACAAACCCGAACTAAAAAAGGCCAGAAAAACCCGATGAGTCGACTCATGACTTATGATGGGTCGACTCATGGTCATGGGTCGACTCAAAATTTTTATGAGTCGACTCAGCAGAAGAAAAATTGAAACAGGACTCGATTTCATCAGTCGACTTATGACAGGCGCAAGTCGACTCAACCTGTTCAGTCGACTCATGACATGTTATGAGTCGACTCATGAACAAAAATCTGCATACTTCGATTTCTATTGCACACGATTTGCAAACTTGCAACTCATCCTCATACCTGAGGCATATACACATCCTCATAAGCTCAAATATCATTTTCCATGCATGACCATGCAACAAAGATATTTATAATATATATTAAATATCTTTATTCACTCATATTCACACTTATAAGTTGTCAAAATCAACGGGGTCTTACATTCTTCCCCCCTTAAAAGAATTTCGTCCTCGAAATTCAGGAATCATATCTAACTCGCAATGATGCTTGAAAAGCACAACAAGGGTCTAATCCAACCCGCACACATACTCATTCACACACATCCATCACTAAAATAAGCATATAGTGACATTTACACTTAACGATCTACAATGGTAATATTCTTATTCGACCCCTAACCTAACGGAACTAGTACGTCGGGCGAAAAATCCAAACAAGGAACCCCCCATGCATATACCATGTGTTCCGCAAGATTAGGAATTAGATAAAAATACCATCATTCTAGCGTTAAGTATAGGTATCAAGGTATTCATATAAATATACAAGTAGGAATTCACGTCATAAATATTTTAGTTAATTTACCTGTTCAAATAAGTGTGGGTAGTCGCGTCGCATGTCCTCCTCGCGCTCCCAAGAAGCTTCCTCCACTCCACTTCGGTTCCACCGAACTTTAACCAATGGAATCACCTTGTTTCTGAGTCTCTTGTCTTCTCTAGCAAGAATAGATACCGGGATCTCTATAGTAGTCAAATCATCTTGAAGCTCAATCTCCGGTGCATCCAATACTCGCTGCTGCTCCTCGTCATGCAAGTGCTTCTTGAGCATAGAAATGTGGAATACATTGTGTATACTAGACATAGAAGCTGGAAGATCTAGTCTGTATGACACAGCTCCAATGCGCTCCAAAATCTGAAATGGTCCAATATACCTCGGTGCAAGCTTCCCTCGCCTCCCGAATCGCTGCACGCCTTTCATAGGCGACACCTTCAGCATAACCAAATCCCCAATCTGAAACTCGAGGGGTCTTCGTCTCTTATCTGCATAGCTCTTCTGCCGACTCTGAGCGGCTAGAATCCGCTCCCTGATCAAGGCTACCTTCTCAGTAGTCTGCCTTACTAACTCTGGCCCAAGCATCAAGCTGTCCTCCGGCTCGGCCCAACATATCGGTGATCTACAAGGTCTCCCATATAATGCTTCATACGGGGCCATACCGATCGTCGCTTGATAACTATTGTTATAAGCGAACTCTACCAGTGGAATATGATCCTCCTAACTGCCTTGGAAGTCAATGACACATGCCCGCAACATGTCCTCCAACACCTGATTCACCCTCTCTGTCTGACCATCCGTCTGTGGGTGGAATACACTGCTATACGATAGCTTGCTGCCAAATGAGTCCTAGAAACTCCTCCAAAAGTGTGAAGTGAAAACTGATCCTCGATCCAACACAATCGTGTCTGGTACTCCGTGAAGTCGAACTATCTCCCGAATGAAGATCCTCGCATAGGTCTCGGCTGTATAGGTGGTCCTCACTGGAATAAAATGTGCTGACTTCGTCAACCGGTCTACTATCACCCAAACTGAATCGTTCCCCTTCCTCGACTTCGGCAGCCCTACGATAAAATCCATGGAAATATCTGCCCACTTCCACTCCGGATAGGCAAAGGCTGAAGGGTCCCTGCGGGTCTCTGATGCTCTGCCTTCACCTGCTGACAGGTAAAACATCTAGCCACAAAATCTGCAATCTCTCTCCGCATACCACTCCACCAGAAACGTCTCTTCAGGTCCTTGTACATCTTGGTAGTCCCTGGATGTACTGTGTACCGAGTACGATGTGCCTCATCAAACAACTCCCTCTTCAGCTCTGAATTAGCTGGCATGACCAACCTACCCTTCATCCGTAGGCCTCCATCTGCTCCAACGGTCCAATCAGCCTTAGGCTCTTTGGAGATCTCCCCCTTACGGGTTTTAATCCAAGAGTCCTCCAACTGTGCTCTGACAACCCTGTCACTCCAAGATGGCTGCACTGACAAAGCTCCCAAAAACGCACTGGTTCCTCCAACCTCGGGTCGAAAATCAAACTGGCTAAGAGTGATAAGATCCCTATGCAATGAACACCTCAAAGCCGCAATCCGATGTCGACGCTTCCTACTCAAAGCATCTGCTACGACATTCGCCTTCCCTGGATGATACTGAATCGCGAATTCATAGTCCTTGATAAACTCAATCCACCTCCTCTGCCTCTGATTGAGTTCCTTCTGAGAAAAGAGGTACTTCAGACTCTGATGGTCTGTGAATAGCTCGAACTGCACTCCATACAAATAGTACCTCCATGACTTTAGTGCAAACACCACTGCTGCTAACTCCAAGTCATGAGTGGGATAGTTCTGCTCATGCACCCTCAACTGCCGTGAGATATAGGCTATCACCCTCTGGGTCTGCATCAATACGCCTCCTAGGCCTGCCAACGATGCATCCGTGTACACCACGAATGTCCTGTCGCTGCTCGGAATAATCAGAACCGGCGCTGAAGTCAACTTAGCCTTCAAAAGATCAAAGGCCTTCTGGTACTCCATGCTCCATATGAACTGTACACCCTTCTTCGTAAGGTGTGTAATCGGCGTCGAAATTTTTGAGAAGTCCTGAATGAACTTCCTATAATATCCAGCTAAACCCAGAAAGCTGCGAATCTCTGTCACCGTCTTCGGTGGCTCCCAATCAAGAACTGCCGTGACCTTAGCCGGGTCCACTGCTATGCCCTCTCTGCTGATGACGTGGCTAAGAAATCTGACTTCTGAAAGCCAAAATTCGCACTTGCTGAACTTAGCATACAGCTGATGCTCCTGGAGGGTCCTCAACGCTATCCGTAGATGCTCCTCGTGCTCTGCCTCCGATCTCGAGTAGATAAGAATATCGTCGATAAAGACGATCACAAACTGATCTAAAAAGGGACGGAAAACCCGGTTCATCAAATCCATGAATACTGCGGGTGCATTGGTCAATCCGAATGGCATGACCAAGAACTCGAAGGATCCATATCGAGTAAGAAAAGCGGTCTTGGGAATATCCATCTCCCGAACCCGCAACTGATGATAACCAGAACGAAGATCAATCTTCGAGAAATACTGCGCTCCCTGCAGCTGGTCAAACAAGTCATCAATCCTAGGTAGTGGGTACCTATTCCGGATTGTGACCTTGTTCAACTCTCTATAATCTATGCATAACCTCATACTACCGTCCTTCTTCTTCACGAAGAGGACCGGTACGCCCCACGGAGAATGACTCCTGCGAATAAAACCCTGAGCTAACAACTCGTCCAACTGGGTCTGCAGCTCTCTCATCTCAGCTGGTGCCATGCGATAGGGTGCGCGGGATATCGGGGCTGTGCCTGGCTACAACTCAATACAAAACTCAACCTCTCTCACAGGAGGTAACCCAGGTATGTCCTGAAAGACATCCGGAAAATCTGAGACAACTCTAGTCTCCAATAACTCGGCTCCCTGATCTCGTCGCAGCACCTCCTCGATGTACGCTAGAAACGACTCCGCAAATCGGTTGCCCTGAGAGGTGGCTACAATCAACTCGGACCCATCGGACGCTCGCAACTTGACTGTCTTCGCAAAGCAGTCAATACTAATATGGTAGGACGATAACCAATCCATACCAAGAATAACATCAAACTCGGACATATGCAATACTATCAGATCAACTATGAACTCCGACTCGTCTAAACTGATGGTACACCTCCTACACACGCTCTCCAGAAGCGATACCTCACCTAAAGGGGTGGAAACTGACAAAGGGGTGTCTAGTGGCTGAGCTACAAGCTGGAGTCTAGCCATGAATGCATGCGAGATGAAAGAATGCGAAGCTCCCGAATCAAATAGAATACGGGCGGGAAAGGAATTCACAAGGAACGTACCCTCCACAACTGCTCCGCTGGCACCGTAATCACGGGGAACCACTGCATAAACTCTGCCTGTAGCTGAAGTCTGCTCAACTGCTAATGCTGGGGAGTATGGAACAATCTGCCCCTGGGGAGCCTCCTAAACTGCTCGAACCTGCCCCTCTGCTCTCTGCGTCGCTGGCGGTGCCTCAAGTCTGTTTGGCTGACCCTGTCCTCTGCCCTGCTGTCGTTGCTGCGGTTGGTTCGGGCCCTTGCCCTGCTGAGCTCCTGCTGGTGCACTACGACACTCTAAAGCCTTATGCCCGAATTTGTGGCAGTTGAAACAAGAACCCTGGAACTTGCGCTGCTGATGCGCTCGCTGATCCTGCTGGGGTCCCTTCTTATGAGGGCCCTGATGCTGCTGCTGGTTTCCAGAAAAGCCTCTCTTGTTCTTGCCCTTATCACTACTCTGCCCTGTCTTGGTCTTCCCCTCCTTGTCCTTCTGGAACATAGAGGTCTCGATCTCCTGGGAAGTGGCAGCCTCAGCTACCTCCCTAACTGAATAAAACCTCCTCGACACGAGGTATCGTCGGAGATTTGGGCGGAGCCCAGCCAAAAACATCTGAGCCTGACGCTCTCCGGTCTGCCACATGCCCGTGAAATGCAATAGCTCCATGAATCTGCTCTCAAAATCTGCCACGGTCATGTCTCCCTGAGTCAACCGGGATAACTCGAGCTCCTTCCCAGTCCGTGCTGAGGAAGAGATATACTGCCCATCAAAGAAGTAGGTGAAATCCTCCCATGTGAGGGTCATCCTCTGCTCTGGAGTAAACTGTAGTCGGTACCACCTCCCGGCATCTCCCTTCAGGCTATACGATGCCAATCTCTGCTTCTGCACCGGGTCTACACTGAGTATATCGAGGACGTTGCTCACATCCTCCTTCCACTTATGGGCAGCTAGAGGGTCTGGTGACCCCTGAAACTCCGGTGCCCTCAGCTTCTGATATCTCTCTACCATGCGGAGCCAAGCCTCCTGCTCCGTGGCTCTATCTGGTACTGCTAAAGGAATAACTGCAGGCGTGACCTCTGGGGGTCTCTCTCCAACAGGAACGGCAGGTATCCCCTGCTACTGAGCTACTGGTGGTGGTAGTGTCCGTGGTGCAATGTGAGTCGTCACCATCTCCTCGATAGCTGTCATCCGAGCAATAAGAGGGGCCATGAGGTCCACTAGATACTGAGGAGCCTGCTGCGGCTCGGGTGGAACCTGCTGGGGCTCGGACTGAGCTGGCTGCTGATCAGGAGGAGTCTGCTGTGAGTCTGCCTGGCTAGCTCCCCTGGTACGGGGTCTACCTCGTCCTGCCATCTCTCTCCTGATGGTAAGAAAACGAAAGACCATAAGTCAAACTAGACTTTTATAAATAGCGTATCATAATACAATTTTTTACAATATATAGTATTCACACAAATACTTTGAATTTATGCAAAATAGTTGTCATAAAAAAAATATTCTCAATTTTGAGATATACGTATATATCGCCCTCACTCATACTAGGAAATCCTTAGCGGACTCTACACATGAATCCTAGGAAACTCTAACCTAGCTCCACAACTCGACACAGGATGATCCTAGGAATTCTGGAACTAGAGCTCTGATACCAACTGTGACGCCCCTGGGTTCACACACGGCTGCAGTCCGAGGTAAAACCATGGATGTCAAACCTGCCATGCACCACACCGTGCAGTAACACGTTTCACCATCACAATCACTATCTCTCTAGTGGAGTCAACAACAGGTGTAGGTACAAAGCAAGTGAAAAGTGAATCAACAATAC
>BQKN01063313.1:367863-378885 GCA_022839385.1 Asparagus kiusianus
ATATATATATATATAATACACTTACTTATAAAAGAGAATATGGATGTCAAAACTTTTGGCTTCCTATTTTGCCCCTCTTAGTATTTATAATTCCTTTGTTTGCTAATTCCTCAATTCACTTAATTAATGATCTCTTATCCCACATCCACTAGCATTAATTCAATGTATAAATCTTTTATTAGGAATTTTAATGCATAAGTTTTTTATTATGAAAGTCAAAGCATAAGTTACTCAATTCAAGACTCTTCCCTCATTTGTTTTCTTCTTTTGCAATTATTTTTAAATTTGTGTGTTAGTTGTATAAAATTGAGTGTATATAAATTTGATGGTTATATACACATATACATATATAAACTATAAAATATGATTGTTTTACGACAAATAAAAACATACATTGATAAATAATAATATAACGTATAAATAATAGTTCATAAAATATATTTTAAAATAATATTAAACAAATTACAAATAAACTCTACAAAAAATTTAATTTTACATAATTAAACATATTAATATTGTATTTATCACAAGGTGCATGAACCCTTCAAGTCAAACTAATTTTGTTGACGACACAAAAGATAAAAGATTTATCTTTTTTTTTTAATCTTTGATAGCATAAAGTGCATCTTTCAATAATGCATATGCCTCATTGTAACCGCAAGACACTAAAATTTCTCTTTTGTAATGGAGAAATAATATAAGTGAAGTAGTGTAGCTATCATTATATTTTTAATTTAAAAATATTAAACTTGAAGATTAATGGGCATCGCGAGCATCAGGTTTAGGCTTTTTGTCTGAACTTCCTAGCAACAACCAAGTGCCATCCAAAAAAGTATTTAAGATTTATTAAAATAATAACTATCGGAATATCACATTTATTAATATTAGGTACAAAATTTTGATTTTCATTTTGAAAAAAAGATATTACTAATTATTTCACAAGTTTGCCCACGTGTAAACCACGTGCACTATACTAGTATGTGTGTGTGTGTGTATATATATATATATATATATATATATATATATATATATATATATATATATATATATAACATGCGTTGCACGTGGATCTACTTGTTTTATGTTCTAAATTATTTTATGCAATTAGATATATAATTTATGGAAAAGTTTAATTTTGGATGTATTTATGACAAATTTATAATTTTCTCGTCATTAAAACCCTAGATTACATATAAATATTTATGAGGTTTACTTTTGAAGGGATTAATTTGTAAATCTTATAAAGTTATATGGTTCTTTGTGTAATTATTGAATTTTAGGGTTCTTTGTGTAAATTATGAAAACTTAGGTTCTTTTGTAAATTTTTTGAGGTTTATTCTATAAATTTTACTAATTTCTAGTGTTTTTATAAAATTGAGGATTTTCTATAAAAATTTGTATTTTTTGGAGCCAAAAGGACACAATTCTATTTTTAAAAACTAAAAGATAATTTTATTTACTTATAACTTAAGATAATGTATGTCATTGAATTTTATAGATATTTAGGGTTCTATTTGCAAATTTAGAATACAATTTTAGCATTAAGATGGGTAAATAAAATACTTATTATAAAATATAATATTAATGGTTTTTGACTGATATACAAATTCAGAAATCGATTGTCTCAAGTGTCATCTACCTTCTAATCATGATTCCAATTATTTAAATATTGTGTGAAGCAAGCTTATTTGAAATGGGAAAATTTTATATGGCAAGAGAGCTCTTGATTTCATAACTTGTTTTTTTATCAATTCTTAATGAAAAGCACTCACTAACATTGGTCATTAATTCTCATAAAGAAAAAACACTTTATAACTCTAGCATTAATTCACAAAAATGTTAATGATGATTAATGACAACGAATTTGGTCAGTGGTTTTTTTATCTACATTTGTTTTGTTTATGCGGTTGGGTTATCTTCCTCTTTTAATTATGTGGGTTATGTTTACTTATGCAGAGGTTAGAAATGCTTAACAACAGTAGGGAGCTTAATAAGAGGATTAATGGGTTTCTCTTTAATAACCTAATGAAAATGATAGTATAGTGGGGATGCCTTTTCATTAGTGAATTAAATAGTTAGCAGTTACAACGTGTGCATTTTTTTCTTTTGCCCTCGGACGATTTTTTATTTTTTATTTTTTTGCCTGTTAAAAGTACATGCTACACTAGGCAAGTTGTAGTTATACAATAGATAATATACTGTACTATATTTTAGTAAGTATAGGACATGTTTGACTATAATATAATGTGTAATATAATATAGACATAAAGTTTATTAATTATTAATAATATCTAAATTTTAGTATAACTTAGATATATTTAACTATATTAAATAAATAATAGTTGTAGTATAGTTTCAAAAATATATCTAACCATACTAAATGTCATATGCATTTAATTAATAATTACCTAATTTGATTTGATAAGATTTACTGTTATGAGAAGAATTTGAAGAGACGTAGTGTATGTATGTACACATGTATTTGATTTGAAGGATTTAAAGATGTGTGACTTATGTATGCATGCATGTATTTTGTGTGTGCATGTATGTATGTTGGAGGGCACATGTATGTATGCATGCATGTATTTTATGTGTGCATGTATGTATGTTGGAGGGCACATGTATATATGCATGCATGTATTTTTTATGTGCATGTATGTACGTTGGAGGGCATTTTTGAAAGAAATGTTTTAACATGACAACACACTTTTATAATAGTACTAGTATCGTGCACATGCTTTGCACGTGTGTCCATTTTCATTTTTATATGTAGGTTATAAGTGCGCATTGCAATGATAATTTTATGTATCTAATGTATAGTTTTATTATATAATAGTATTTTAAATTAGTTTGATTTGCATTAACACTTTATTAGATATCAAATCAGTTTTTCCAATCATAAATTTTATACATTTTTTAGGGAAAATTTCACAAATGCCCCAGGATAAAGCCCTCGAAATTTTAAAATGTCACAAAACTCTTTAAGGTTTAAGGTTCTCAGAAAACCATATTCAAACCCTAAAAGCGTGAAACACAATTTTTATTGGCAAAAATATCAACCTGTATAATTTTACTCATATATGAAAAAGTACAAAGTAAGGATTATTGCCATTAAGAATGATTTTTGAAAATTGTTGAAAGATTAAGGGGATTGAGATTGCCAAAGATCTTTTCTTTTTTCTTTCTTTTTTTTGGGGGAGGTAGGGGGTGGGGGGGGGGGTGGGGGGTGGTGGGTTATGACATTTTGCAAGTTAATGGTATTATCTAAAAAATGACCAAATTTAAGGGGTTTTCTAAAACGCTAAAAAAACACTTAAATACCTTATATTTTCATCTTCCTTAACCTTATACACTCCAAATTGTAAAAGTTTGCACTTACATACCCAGCTTGTTTAAACATGACAAATTAGTATATTATGTTACTTGAATGTCTGAGTATTCGCATGTTCTACTCATGTGTCAATTATGGCTTTGTTTTACCCTAATTGATTTTTTATTTACATTTTTACCTACCTTTTTACCATGGGAGGAGGCTAATTTCATCCAATGGTAATTTGGTCTTAACCCTAAAAATTAACTCAATTTAGAAGTTTTAATGGAAAAATTGGTATCCTTAATATACATATTTCTCCTTCATTACCTTGTTCTTGATCCAAATTAAAGTTGAGCTATGATTTAATTGTTTGCAAGAAACAACATTGATAAAAAAAGAAATTTATAACACGGGTTAAGAAATCTTAGTTAGCTAATAATTTGTTTTGATAAATCCAAAGAGATGTATGGCCTAATTCTTCGCCTCCCATGGCCATGTCATTCATTAGCCTTTTGAGATGATACTTTAAGGTTTTGAATTTTATTATTAATTCATTATTCGCATAATTTTACTAAACTAATAGACAATTCAGTAATCAAAGTATTATTAACTTGCTATTGTGCCAAAAAACTTATGATGTGAGTAGATATATGTGAAAAAGCAATCTTATATCTCTCCTCTCATTACCTAGTTATTGATCTAGATCGACATTCGCAATAGTTTAATGGATTGCAGTAAATGACATTTACATAGAAGAGATGTTTTTATAATAAATCTAATAACTCAAGTTCAAAAATTTCTTACTTAGCAAATAACTTATTCTAATTTGTTTTTGAAATGCTAGTTTATTGACTCAAGATTTATAATTGATTAGTTTTTAACATAATTTTACCGAACGAATAGCTACTTTTAGGTTCATAAATTTCAATAAAAATGTTATGATATAAGAACTAAGAAGCTAAAATAGATCGCCAATGCAAGAGATCAAATCATTCTTTGTCAATCAATCAACATTCAGTTTCAAAGATTAAACAACAAATCAAATTCTTCTAATCAATATTAAAAAAAGTTAAAAAAGATGAATAGATTTGCAACCTTGTAAATTTATCAATATATTATTTATTTTTTATTTTTATTTTCATCATTCAATTTTAGTCCACCAACTTTTTCAATGAATCTGATATGAATATACCGTTATAATATATTAAATTGACTTAGTTATTACTTAAATTATTAAATTAATTATAATTAATTTACTAATATAGAATAATTTTAGCATCGCTACATAATTAAGATAGAAGTTTCCTTTTGCTCCTTTAATTCAATGCATGTAATCATGTAAAGAATCATTAAAAACCTCATAGTTAACAAAATGTCACACTGTGACGCCCCTGGGTTCACACAAGGCTGCAGTCCTAGGTGAAACCAAGAATATCAAACCTGCCATGTACCACACCGTGCAATAACATGTTTCACCATCACAATTCTATCACTCTAGTAGAGTCAATAACAGGTGTAGGTACAAAAGCAAGTAAAAGATAATACAAGAGATAATTGATGAAATAATAGAGATCCGAATAACATTTCATCATCCAACATATAGAATATACAAAGACAATGTCTGAAATGAATAAACTGGAGTTCTTAACAAGTCTCAAATACAGCAAGTCTGAGTGAAGGAAATAAGGCATACAGCCTTTACAACATCTATAAAATAGTCCCCAAATGTCTAACATCAACTACAGTGTAGCTCTAAAAATAATACATAGCTAGAAAGGAAAGCTGAACACTAAAGTGTGTCGCCATCAACCTGTGACTCTCCGGGCTCCTGGCTCGTGACCTGAAAGGGGGAGGGACAACGAGCGTCAAAGCGCTAGCGAGCAACATCACAACCAACCCCAAGGGAGAGGGCTCTTTGTAAGAAAATACAGTTATCACAGAATATATATATATATATATATATATATATATATATATATATAATCAATTGTCCTAAAACAAAGGGGGGTTTTAGTACTTAGGAAGTTTCAACACGAGCATAGGTACGTCGAGCGAAATAATCCAAACAAGGAAACCCTCATGCATATACCTTGTATCTCAAATTGAAAATCCCTAAGTACCAAACCCGGAGTCTAATACGTAAACAGAAATAAGCAAAAGGAAACACAACCCATCTCAGAACATATATACTGTATTATGTCACGTCCTACATAAATACCATGTCGTATTCGTCATTAGTGTCATATCATACTCTACATATGTGTCATATCCTGTTCTTCATAAGTGTAAAGTCATAACCCATGTGAAATGTCGCATATAGGGTTAAGAAAGGTGTTCAATACATGATTTAGATATAGAGGTTTCCCAACACATGAGATAAAAGGTAATTGTCCAACACGAGGACCGAAAACGGATTATAGTCCAACACGAGGACTTCTTTGGATTATAGTCCAACACGAGGACGGTGCAACTGAGCAAGTATCACTGATATACATGGTAAGATTTACTTATACAAGTTTCGCACTCAACTCGGTGTGTGATTCTAAACTTGGCATTTCAGGCCATCTATCATGCATAGATACTTAGTGAAACTGAGAACAAAAGTTAGATAATCGAGGCAAGCACTCGAACGAGTGTAATGTTCAACAAAAATAAATAGTGCAACATAATTTGTGCGGTGGTCGACCGCAGAGACCACTCCGGTCGACCGCTCGCAGAGCCGAAACTCACTGGGCTCGAAACTGGGTGGCGGTCGACCGCTGAGGTCATGCCGGTCGACCGCTCAAAGAGCAGAAGCGACTCTGCTGGCCAAAACTCACGACGGTCGACCGCTGAGTCCGCTGTGGTTGACCGCTCAGCAGACAGAACCCCAGTCTGGGTTTCTATCAGCTTCGAAGCTCATTAAAATTTGGGGATATCTACCCAACTAAAATTTTAACATTTCAATAGTGATATATAGCAGTAAACAACAAGTTTAAACCATTAAAAACCTTATCACCAAAAATCCCAAATTTTATTAACGTGATTTGAAATGTTCTTAAACAGTAAAAATAGGTTTAATTCTTATAAAAACGTTTCAGATCGAGATCTCATCCATTAAAATCATTAGTGAACCTTTTAAAAACTGAAATGCATGATTCTCATATATTATGCCATAAGGATCTACTCTATCTACCAAAAGTACGATTTAGGCTCATTAAAACCGGATAAAAACCCAAATTTAAAGCATAAAATGAAAAGGGGTGAAGTTGGGCAAGATGTTACTCGCCTTTGATGAGAATGAAAACCTAGATCTGAAGGGTGATGATCCCCTTCGCTGAATCCACCAAAAATTTGCTAAAAATCCCTTCCAAGCTTCTCCCAAATCACCAAGAAGTGAGAACTAGGGTTTGAGGGGGAGAGAGAGAGGCTAGGGTTCTGGTTCAGATGAAAAATGGGTCTCTCTTGGGTAAATTAGTATATATACTAACCCCACAACCAGACCCGAACCCGACCCGAAACCCATTAAGACCCAGTACAGAAAAACTCTCTGCCTGCTGTGCGGTCGACCGCCGCGCCCAGCGCGGTCGACCGCACAGCAGGAGAAAAGTCTCCTGTGTGCCCGACTGCTGTACGGTCGACCGCCGCGCACATCGCGGTCGACCGCACAGCAGAACAACTGCCTGCTATGCCTGATTGCTATACTGATCAAACCACTTGTTTTCTCTAACATAGAAATTCTTGCTAGGCTCCCAAACACTATTTATCACATTTATTTAATATATATATGGTTATTCATCTCAAAAGAAATGTTTATCACTAGTAACTCAATATATTCATTATAAAATTTACGGGGTTCTACACACACGATTATAGTTTGAGAACAAAGTAGAATGCGATTATGTATAGAAACTTTAATTATTATTTATTAAATGAATCACTTATTTTTACATCATCTCAAAAAAGGGCAAAAATTAATTGAACACCTTAGATTTTAGTCTGTAGCAATGTTGATCAAGAAAAGAACATGAAAATTATAAAGATCATAGAGAAAGTAAGCTCGAAAATGCCAAAGTCACAAGCAACAAAGAGAGCTAGATTTTGCTCTTTTCTTCTTAATCTAAATTTTAATTGCGAAGTGAAATGTTGATTGGAGAATTTTGATAAATTTTTTTTGTTATTTATAGTGATTTGGTAGGAGAGATTAGTTGTAACGTTTTTTGTCATTAGTGCACACAAAGTTATGTTAGTGTACCATGTTAGTGGAGGAGTGTTATGAGTGGGTGATTAATTGAAAATTTGATGACAATCAATTAGGAGGTTATGAAAAATTAAACATATATGCCTTCATGTATGTATGCATGGATGTGCAAGCATTGGGGAGGTTATGAAAAATGGAGCACGTATGTATGAATGGATGTATTGGAGGGCATTTTGGGTAGAAATGTTTTAACATGACAATCCACTTTTATAATAGTATTGATTAGAGTAATTTATATTAATTAATTAATTATTATTTTATTATTATGTATGTGTGTATTGTGTGTGTGTGTATATATCTATCTATACTACATATAATAAAGGATTGCTTTGTCAAAACTTTTGATTTTTATTTTATCCTTTTAAAGTTTGATAATCTCAAATATGTCATTAGTTGTAATTAATCATTCATTAATTATATGCAACATCTTATTAATTATGTATTTCCTCACTTTTTAAAAACCTTTGGTCATACTATCATTTTATTATTTAATTATGTTATTTAATAGAAAATTTGTAATTTATCTTCACATAGTATTTAAAATTCTATAAAAATTAACAATAATAAAAATTTATTATGCCTATGGCTTATGTCTTTGGGTTTCACCTATTATGGAGGACTACTCATTACCTTTCATCTTATTAGCCTTCTAAAAGTATGATAATAATATAAAAAATAATTTTAATTTATTATAATTATAATTTTTATGAAAAGTATGATAATAATATGATAATAATTTTTATTTATGGAGGAATACCCATTACCTTTTATCTTATTAGCCTTATAAAAGTGTGACAATAATATGAAAAATAATTTCTATTTATTGTAACTATAACTGTATTAATAGCATTTTAATAGTAATTTTTAAATTAATAAATTACACTCTAATTTAATAATTATTTAATTTAGTAAATTATTTACTAATAATGTAATAAACTAATTATGAAATTAAAATGTGCTTACTAATAATATTATAATTATACTGTGTAAAATATTATTATATTTAAAAGAGGAAAAGTATTTAATATATTAATTATTTAAATAAATTATGAATAAATTATAACAAATTATCCAAACTATAATAATTAATCATATAGTTCTTTATACATAGTTTTATCGTACAATTTATTCTTTTAAACAAAATTACAATTATTCAAAATTTATTGATACGAGTTGTCGTGCGAGCACCTTTGATCGTGGAATTATCAAAGGTGAGTAAAGGAGAAAATAATAACACAAGAATAACTCAGGTTTTGGACGAATGAAAATACCTTCTCTAGATTATGAGTATGCAATTTACAATCTCTCACAATCTCACTCTAGAATTGAAGAACATGCTCTCCAAATCTTAATTACAATTTTAATCTCTCTTGATTAAACTCTCTGATTGTTTTAAACCCTAAAACAATCCCTTATATAGATGTACAAACGTGGATGGCAATTTGGTAAATAACCATACCCAAAACCAACAGGAATTCGTGTGAACAGAAACCCAAGCGAACTAAGAAACCATCGATGAGTCGACTCATGACTGAGATGAGTTGACTCGTCAGAAACTGGACAAAACTCAAAAATTAGCAATGAGTCGACTCATGACAGTCATGAGTCGACTCAACCTGATGAGTCGACTCATGACTGTTATGAGTCGACTCACAGGCTGAAAACTGGATACTTTGATTCTTCTGCTCATCGTCTCGTTCCACGCTTCCTCCTGCGTTCTCTTGTACTGTCTGACACCTCTATTCTCATGCTATTATGAGAATTATCTATCCTCAAGCTCCCATGAGGATCGCTAAGTTCTAAAGAGAACACCCGTATCATGGGTCCCCCCTTTAGGAACTTGAAGTCCCGTTCAAGTTAGAACTTTAGCTGAGGAAACTCGCGAGCCCCTCCTTCTTTATTGAACCATTTAGCCTTGCTAGGAACTTGACCTTGACGTCCAATGAGAAACGACTCCTTCATTTCCCGTCTCGTCATGGTCATTTTTCGCTCTAAAATGCAATCTTCCTTCAGCGGATCCTCTCTATCAAACCATAAGTCTTTAACATGAGGCAAGATCACCTTGTCATCACCTTCATCATCCAGTAATGGAGGTTCAAACAACTTCAAGTACTCGGCATTGATCACCGAATACATGCCTAAGTAAGGTGGTAAATCGAGCTTGAGAGCGTTGTCGCCAATCTGATCGAGAATCCGAAATGGACCATAACGTATCGGTTTCAACTTCTTCCCTTCTCCCTTGAGCCTCTCCTTACTCAATTTTAGCCACACCATATCGTCCACGTCAAAGTTACAAGGAACCCGATGTTGATCATGCTTTGCCTTGTACCTTGCTTGTGACTTCTTCAACTGTGCTTCAACTGAGGCATGAATATGCGCAATCTTCTCCAGAAATCACTGAGCACGTTGTCTTTCATTCCCCTCCTTGCCGTCCGTCGTAGCTTCACTTGAAAACACAAGATCAAACAGACTCGGCGGTAAGAATCCATAACAAGTCTCAAACGGTGACCTTCCCGAAGATCCATGAATCGCCTGATTAAAAGCAAACTACAAATATGGTAAGCTCTCATCCTAAGTCTTAGGATGCCTGGAATTATACCCCCGCAATATATGCACCATAGTCCGGTTGACTACGTCCGTTTGTCTGTCTGTTTGTGGATGAAAGATCGTGTTCTTCTTCAATTTAGTATCCATCAAACTCACAAAGAATCCTAAAAATGTCTGAGAAAATGGCTATCCCGATCTGAAATTATCGAACTCGGCAACCCAAAATGCTTCCACACATGCTCGAAGAATAATTGTGCTGCACCCACTCCCGTCATGGTCTTCTTACAAGGAATCAAAAACACCATCTTACTGAACCGGTCCATCACAACATACAAATAGTCATGTCCGTGCTTGGTAGTTGGCAACCCTCCTAGAAAATCCATAGATATGCTCTCCCACTGTGACGCCCCTGGGTTCACACAAGGTTGCAGTCTAAGGTGAAACCAAGAATGTCAAACCTGCCATGCACCACACCATGCAACAACATGTTTCACCATCACAGTTAACATCTATCTAGTAGAGCCAATAACAGGTGTAGGTACAAAAGCAAGTAAAAGATAATACACGAAGAGCTGATGGAAGGATAATGGTCAAATAGATATCTCATCAACCAACAAATGGAAGTACATAGTTAATGTCTGAATAACTAAATTGGAGTAGCCAATAAGTCTCAAGTACAAGTATCTGACAAGAAGGAAATAAGGCACACAGCCTTTACAACCTCTAGAACAACACTCTCAAATGTCTAACCAAAAACTATAGTGGAGCTCCAACATAAGTATGACTAGACAGCTGAACACTAAAATGTGTCGCCATCAACCTGCGACTCTCCGGGTTCCTAGCTCGTTACCTGAAAGGGGGAGGGACAACGAGCATCAAAGCGCTAGCGAGTAACATCACAACCAACCCCAAGGGAATAGGG
>BQKN01063315.1:0-27518 GCA_022839385.1 Asparagus kiusianus
GACAACCGCAGCCTCCGAAGATTCAACACCCGGCAAATCAATCCAAACAGCCGGTAATTTCTGCAACTGCTCAGGGAGATCCCGCAGGACCATCCCAGAAGAGAAAATCAGTTTTGGAGCGCCTCGGCCCACTTCCGAAGGAACGAGGTAAAGCTCCAGTACAAGAACGCTTGGGGCCAATGAAGAAGCCCCAACCAATGCAACATGATGGGGGTCACTGCAACCCTCAACGCTTGGAGAAAATCGTGGCATCCAAGCGCACAACCCTGCGCATTGAAGTGCAAGAGCCCGCTGAAGATTCACGCCCACAAAGGCGTGTTTCAAGGCGTGTGACTCTGGATGGTCCGAAGAAGACAATTATTCCTCAGAAGGAAACGTTGCCATTTGATGACGACAATGTTATACCTGAGAGATCGTGCCAACACACGATAGCTTGCTCCGACCTTCAAACGGACGAGCTGTACTATCGTGCCGGGGGTACGAGTAAAACCATAAAGAGGAGCCCTCGAAGGCTCGAAACACAATGTCCTTGTTCGAAGCTCATTCGGGTGGTACTCTCTGAGTGCAACTGCGTCAAGGCAATCCCTGAGAGAGTCTCTGTGTTTGAAAGACTCAGTAATGGAATGTCAAAACCAAGGCATAGGCGTTTCCAACGAAGAAGGAAGATGGTCGAAGATGGTGAGCATTCAAGGGTCACCGCAAATATGACCAGCACAGGAACATCGGCTCAGGATAACCCCGAGGCGGTTCCAGAAATATCCCGACGTGTAACTCGTCTACAATCCGGGGCTATCATTCGCGCGACGTATGGTAGAGCCCGAACAAGAGTACCTTCGGGAGATGAAGAATCAGATGCTGGCTCAGCAGTGGCGTCTGATAATACAGTGTCCAGTGAAGGACAACCCCGCGAGGCGTTTATGATAAACGCGGAGCAAGTGGCCAAGATGCTTGAAGATGCCATGGCCAAACAACAGGAGACCTTTAGGTTCGAAATGCAAATGGCTATGCAGAACATGAGAGAGATGCATGACCAACAGCTTCAAGCATTGAGGAACCAACAAGGCGAACCAAGTCGTCCCAACCAGAACAACCTGGAAGATGAGGACACAAATGAGGGTCACAATGCTAACAACCCTCCCATCAACCCAGGGGGTGGTAATGAAAATGCTAGCGAAGACACAGGTGAAAGCCTGAAAATTAAAAATCTCGAGAGCAAGATCAACACATTGATCTCTGCTCAAGAGACGAAAAGACGGGCATTCCTTGTCCATACCCAAGAGAGTGGGAATCAATCCCATATCCGGCGAAGTTCAGTCTAATTAACTTCACGCCATTTAATAGGATGGGTTCCCCTACTCAGCATTTGATCTATTTCAAATCGCACTTGGGAGTCATCTCTGGTAATGAACCTCTGATGGTGCGGTCATTCGTCGGCACTCTTCGCGGAGCTGCCTTCGATTGGTATCGTCGCCTCAAGCCAGGAAGCATAAACAGCTGGGACGACATGGAGACCAAGTTCCTCGCGAATTTCTTCGATGATGATACCGAGATCTCTATCGGATCGTTGCTCGATGAGAAGCAAAAAGACGGGGAGTTGGTCGACACCTTCGTCAAAAGGTTCCGGAACAAGGCGATGAATTGCCGGGACCCGATCACCGAGGAATTCATCCTCCAGACCTGCCACAACAACCTTTCGCTGGATGTGTTGGAAGCAATGGGCACCGCACCATCCAAGACCTGGAAGGATTTGAAGGTTCGAGGAGAACAAGCCGAGTGTTTCCTTAGGAGAAAGAAGGTGGAGAGAGGCCAACCGGCTACTAATCCTCCGAAGCAGAACTTCAACCAGAAGGGGAAAGGTAAAGCTCATGTTAATGCTGTTGATGCTAACCAGACATTTCAATTGTAACCTCAGCAACAGCAGCAGCAGCGGGCGCCACAACAATCGCAACCGCATTGGCAGCAACGGTCTCAGAAGCAAAAGTCTTCGGAGCCAAGGTTTCCCAAAGTATACTCCTTCAAGGATGATGAAGTTCCCGGCATCTTCAAATATTTGTTGGAAAATAACAAAATCCAGCTGCCAGCGATCGTGGATCATGAAGGAGCCACTAAGGTGACGGACCCGAAGTACTGCGCGTACCATAGAGCGGTCCACCACCCAACGAAGTCTTGCTATCACCTCAAGGACAAGATCCAAGCGTTGATCGATGTAGGAGTCATAACTCCGAAACCAGCTAAGAATGTGGGAGCAAACGCGGTGTCGATTAGTTTTGGATCAGTACCTACAGATTGGTTCGAGCCAAAACGCGTTACCAAAGTCGGGATGAAGACAGTGAATGACGACCCGCACGGACAACGTCAAAAGGGACTTGTGCCTCACACAGCCCCAAACGGTGAAATTCTCTGGGTGCACCCCGACCTGATTGAAGATGAACAATGGGCCGGATCGTCATCCAAGAAGAAGTCCAAAGGGAAAGGCAAGTCTTGTTACGGAGTTTCTGCCATCCCAGGAGAAGATGACGAAAGAGTCCCCGCTTTCCCACTTTCCGACGAGGAACAGGAGGTCTTTGCGACTCGGAGTGGAAACGAATACCATTTCAAATATCCATCTCCGGGGAATCAAGTAGCTGAACAGGGGGTGACAAAACGGGGACCAGCCAAGACTCTCACAGAGCTGGGGGTGATTACAGTTCCCAAACCGGTTGAAGATGCTCGACGGCAGCCTGTTGACAAACAGAAAGAAGAGGGGCCCGAGGAGGTTCAAAATCCGAAGCAGTCTCGTTTCAGTCGTCCGATTGGAAAAGACAAACCGGAGAGTTCAAAAAATCCGCGTGCCTTCGACATCATGGCTCAGCTAGCCAATATTCCAGCGCGGATAACGCTGTACGAGTTGCTCCGATTGTCCAAGGAAACTAGAGAAGCCTTGCAAGAAGCCTTGGCCGATTCGGAGGCATTCCTCACCAGGATCAAACCAGCTCCCGAAGAACTGGAAATGTTAACCCAACAGTGTAATGTGGCGGCCAAGAATCTTCCCTGCATCACCTTCACCAAAGAGGACATGCAGACGAAGAATTCAAATCATGATCGGCCCTTGTACTTCGTTGGGTATATTGGCTCCAGCGAGGTCAACCGAATCCAAGTGGATCCGGGTTCCGCTGTAAGTATTATGCCACTTCGCCTAATGCACAGCCTTGGCATTCCAGTCAGCAAGTTGGCATCTACGGGCACAGTCATTTACGGATTCAACACCAGCGGGTCAAGACCTTTGGGGAAAATCCGGATAAAGTGCCAGATGGGTGATCTGAAAACGGAGGTCACGTGCTACGTGATTGATGCTGAGACATCCTATAACTTACTATTGGGTCGGCCTTGGATCCATAGTAATGTTATAGTTCCCTCCACCTTACATCAGTGTCTGAAATATGTCGACACTGATGGAAGGGTCAGGACGGTGGTCGCGGATAAGAAACCATTTAAAGGGTATGAGAATTACTTTACAGATTCTCTCCTTTATGGTAATGAATCCGATACGGAACCATCGATCCAGGGCACGGACAGCGGAGAAGAAGCTGATTCCGAGGCCGGATTCGATTACAATGGTGGTTTTGTTCTAAATGACATTGTACCCTTTGTAATCAATCTCGACGATGAACAGTCGTCAGATAGCGGTTGTAACTGGCAACTTGCCGATATTGAAATAAATCATGATTTAGAGTATTCCTTGTCTCTTGATGATGCGATAAAGGGATTGTACGATAATCCCAATTTATGTATGCCGCTCCGATCATCTTATGTAACGAAGAAACACCTCCAGCATTCCTTCGGAACAACTCAGATTATCCCTACCAAAATAGGGGGACAAAAAGCAGTGATATACGGTAAAGGAGAAAATCTTCCGGTGCCAGATCATTTCCTAAGAGAAGATGAAGATGACGACAAATCTGGTCTGCACTTATCTAAGTATAGTCCGGAAGCGCGTGTGCTCATGGAAAAACAAGGGTACGACTTCACACTCGGAGAGGGTTTATACTTCGATCGAGGTTCTTGTGTCCCAGTCAAAGCGGCGTATGTACCAAAGGGGAAACCAGATAATTACTACCATCACAAGAGAGGCCTAGGCTATGTCTCATCAGACGACGAATGTGGTTGGCAAATCATAGATCAAATCGCCCACAAAGCCAAAGATGGGTATTTCCCAGATTCTTCAGCTGAGGATTCAGACACAAGTTTGGGAGAAATGTTCAAGACCTTAATGTCGAACATGACTACAGCTGATCCATCTACGATGGAGGACGACGATCAAATGCAAACGTGGGAGGACCCATGGGTTCATCACTTAAACATACAGTATGGTGATAGGTTCGAGCAAAGAGAGCCACCCACCGAAGATGAAGTAGTCCAAATTAATATGGGCGATGAAGCCAATCCAAAGCCCATATTCATCAGTGGTAGTCTCCCCTCAGATGAGAAGGAAGAGTTAATTGCCTTGATCAGAGAGTACATTGATGTCTTTGCCTGGAACTATGAAGACATGCCAGGGCTTGACCCCAATGTGGCAATGCACCGCCTCAACATCAAGCCGGATGTCAAACCTGTCAAGCAACAGCAAAGACGGTTTTGTCCGCAGATCATGGAAGCCATCGAGGCTGAGGTTAAGAAGTTGATCGACTCAGGATTCATCCGAGAGGAACAACATCCAGACTGGTTAGCCAACATCGTTCCCGTCATGAAGAAAAATGGCAAGATCAGGATTTGCATCGACTTCAGGAATCTGAACGAAGCATGTCCAAAAGACGATTTTCCTCTCCCGATCACGGATGTCATTATTGACAATACATGTGGATTCGAAAGAATGTCCTTCATGGACGGCTTTTCGGGGTATAATCAAATCAAGATGCACCCAGACGACGAGAAATATACAGCATTCAGAACGCCCCTCGGTATCTTCTGCTATACGGTGATGCCTTTCGGTCTGAAGAATGCGGGTGCCACATACCAACGAGCGATGACTAAGATTTTCCAGAAGCACCTTAGGAAAACGGTTGAATGCTACATTGATGATTTGGTGGTAAAAAGCTGCAACAAAGAAGATCACATCAAAGACCTGAGAACGATGTTTGATCTCATGCGGAGTCATCAGTTGAAGATGAATCCCACAAAATCCTTCCTCGGAATGTCCAGCGGAAAATTCCTTGGATTCGTCGTCACCACTAAGGGTATACACATTGACCCAGACAAGGTAAAAGCGATAAATGAATTGCAACCCCCGAGGAATCTAAGAGAACTCAGAGGATTGCAAGGGCGTTTAGCTTACATCCGGAGGTTCATCTTAAATCTATCTGGGAAGTGCCAACCATTTTCTAAGCTAAACAAGAAGGGCGTGTCTTTTATTTGGGACGACGCCTGCCAAAAAGCATTCGAAGACATCAAGGCATATCTGATGAATCCCCCTATTCTTGTTGCACCAAAATCAGGTAAACCGTTCTTGATTTACATCAAGGCGATGAACCATTCGATAAGTGCTTTATTAGCACAAGACGATGATAATGGTCACGAACAGGCAGTCTATTATCTAAGTCGGACCTTGATAGGCGCCGAGTCTCGATACCCGATGATCGAGAAAGAATGTCTCGCATTGGTGTTTGCGGTACAGAAGATGCGACATTACTTAGTTGGCCAGACGATTTACGTCATCGCTAATATTAATCCGGTACGGGTATTCATGACTCAACCAGGTTCGATGAACTGGCGGTTGGAAAAGTGGGCCCTCCTCTTGTCCCAGTATGATTTGCACTTCAAACAGCAGAAGTCAGTCAAAGGACAAGCGATTTGTGATCTTTTGGCGGCAAGTCCGACAACAGACACAGTTGAGGTATATGATGATTTACCAGATGAAACCCACGAGGTTAATACCACATCACACCAACAAGTATGGCAGTTATACTTCGATGGTGCTTCGAGAGCAGTTAATAAGGCAGTAACCCCTGGATGTCCTAAAGTCACCTCCGGAGTTGGAGTGGTCTTAGTTTCCCCAGGGAAGCACGTGATGCCCCGAGCTTATTCACTGACGAATCCATGTTCCAATAACGTAGCCAAGTACAACGCGCTCATCATTGGACTCAGTTTCGCCAAAGAGCTGGGGGTCGAGTATCTCGAAGCTTTTGGGGACTCTCAATTGATAGTCAACCAAGTTCGTGGAGAGTATGAAGTCAGGAACCCAGATCTGATTCCGTACCACCAGGAGGCCGTCAGAATGGCAGATTCTTTTGAAGAATTCTACATCGAATACATCCCACGTCTCCAGAATGCTTATGCGGATGCACTGGCAGCACTAGCAGTATCACTTGCGCAACCGCCCGAAACTGAACTGCTAGTCACAGTAAGATCACACCAACTCTGCGTACCCATATACGATATGGATATCGAAGAGGAGGAAAATAGAAACGTAAACGCCAAAGAGGTGAACTCAACCCAAATCGGGTCCGAGTCCCGAGATTGGCGTTTTCCCATCATCGATTACGTCCAATACGGTATTTTGCCGGAGGATGTAAAGGAAAAAGAATCTATTCGCCGAAGAGCACCACGGTTCTTTTACAATACCGAGACCCGTACGCTATATCGCAGGGGGTATGATGATTTGCTTCTCCGATGCCTTTCGAACGAAGAAGCAAAAGAAGTTCTTAAGGAAGCACATGAAGGAGAATGCAGTGCGCATCAGCCTGGTCCCAAGCTGTATGATCTAATCAGAAGAATGGGATATTTCTGGCCAACAATGGTTCGTGACGCGATCGAGTACGCCCGAGAATGTCACGCTTGCCAAGTGCATGCGAATTATATGCACCAACCTCCGGAGCGATTACACACATCAACCACGTCTTGGCCATTCGAGACATGGGGTATGGATATTGTCGGTCCTATCTTTCCTCCTTCAGTTAAAGGTGATCGATTTATCCTCGCAATCACCGACTACTTTTCAAAGTGGGCTGAAGCCATTCCGCTTAAAGAAGTGAAAACGAACAACGTCATCAACTTCATCAAGAATTATGTTATATACCGACACGGCGTGCCGAGGCGGATCATTCATGACAACGGTCCGCAATTCATAAGCAACGTCTTCATCAGGTTCTGTGACAAGTTCAAGATTCAAGATATTTCGTCAACGGCTTATTATCCCGCTGCGAACGGATTAGCTGAGGCTTTCAACAAGACGATCATCAAGATCCTGTCAAAGCTTGTGAAGACCAATAAGCGAGATTGGGACGATAAACTCGGCAAAGCGCTCTGGGCTTATCGCACCACAATACGCACTCCTACAAGAGCCACTCCATATTCTCTGGTGTACGGATGTGAAGCTGTGCTACCGTTGGAGATTCAAATTCCTTCCCTTCGGATCGCTCTCGCAACGGAGATGACGACCGAAGAGCAGCATCAAAAGCGTCTCGAGGAACTCGAAAGGCTGGACGAAAAGCGCTTGGAAGCTCAACAACACATCGAGTTCTACCAGGCTAGGATATCCAGGGCTTTTGACAAAAGGGTTCGCCAAAGAAGCTTTAAGGAAGGAGATCTGGTCCTCGCTGCTCGCCGACCAATAATCCTCACCTCTAAGAAGAAAGGTAAATTCGAACCTAAGTGGGAAGGACCATTTGTAATAGACACAGTCTATTCAAATGGCGCTTACCGCTTAATTTCTTTAGAGGGCATCAGGCAATTAATACCAATAAATGGGAAGTTTTTGAAAAAGTACTATCCCTAGTACGTTCAAGACAACCCATTTATCAGGAAATTCCTTGAAGAATATTACACTTAATATTCCAAAGGATAACCCGAGTTCACACCACCAAAATCCCTCACTGATCAATTTCAGTTGACAGTGAGTTCACCAAAAAGGTCCAATCTCAATTCGGAGTCCCCTTTCGATAAACGAAGGAACTCTCTTTCTTTTCTCTTTGGTTCAACCCTTTCATGGTTATAACCGAAGTTGAAATTTCATTTCGATGAATGAAAAACTCATCTAGATAACCGATCCTATAAAAGGTAAGTTTATCTAGATCTTCCGGATTCTCGGAGTGGAGATCCCACTTCTAGTTTCCTTCTTGCACCGGAAATAGAATATAAAATTCTTCCTTTCCAGAAACAAGGAATAGAATATAAAATTCTTCCTTCCTTGTTCAGGGAATAGAATATAAAATTCTTCCTTCCCACACCAACTCCTTTTCCAAAATCTATAAAATTAGGATTCATCCTAGGAAGTTTATCCCGAATCCTAAGCAGGGATAAGTCTGCGCCTAACACGCGCTGCCGGTTTAGTCTTTTTCCGATTGAAAAAGACACCAGAGTTCGATTCTGGGGTATTTTATCTTAAAACCTAAGCAAGGATAAGTCCACGCTTAACACGCGCGGCCGATTAGTTCTTAGCCGTTGGAAAGAACACTCGTCCACATATTCAACATTGTGGCAGGTTGTTATTAATAACACCGAAATCCATGCCTCACACGCATGGGGAATTTTATCCTGAATCCTAAGAAAGGATATGTCGACGCCTAACACGTGTCGCCGGTTGGGTCTTTATTCGTAGAAAAAGATACCAGAGTCTGACTCTGGGGTCCTTTGTCCCAAAGCCTAAATAGGGATAAGCCAACGTCTAATACACGTTGCTGGGTAGCCTATTCCCATAACAATGGTGAAGTCTACATATTCGAAGTTGTAGCACGAAGTCTAAGGGAGTTCATTCCTTTAGCGCAACGTCACATGCGAAACGGATTAAAACAATCCGCATGTAAGCCCGACTCAAACGGTAGTCGGTAAGAGCACATCAAATCCGTTGAAGGCTGAGGATTTGCCAAAAATCCTAAGTCAACGTCTCATACACGTTGCTGTTTAGTCTTTTCACAAGAGAAAGACAAAGCCTACGTATTCAATGTCGTAGCACTAAAAGAGTTAACTCTTTTAGCTTAACGTCACGTGTGGAACGGATTTAGACAATCTGCACGCTAGCCCGACTCAAACGGTAGTCGGTAAAGGCTAATCAAATCCGTTGAAGGCTGGGGGTTAGCCAAAAATCCTAAAGTCAACATCTAATACATGTTGCCGGGTAGCCTATTCCCGTAACAATGGCGAAGTCTATGTATTCGACATCATAGCACGAAGTCTCAGAGAATTCAATCTCTGAGCGCAACGTTACATGCGAGCGGATTTAAACAATTCGCATGCTAGCCCGACTCAAACGGTAGTCGGTAAAGGCTTATCAAATCCGTTGATGGCTGAGGGTTTGCCAAAAATCCTATGAGTATTGTGGTCAATCATTTCAAACGGAATGACGAATCATAATAAAGATAAAAAGGAAATTCACTAAAAGAGTCAAGAGTCAAAACACTCAGCAAACAAAATCACACATCAAGCCCGTGGCTAAAAATCTGCTGACTGAACTTAGACAGCTTATCATCATAAGCTTGGCTAAGCTCAGCTCTAATGGACTCTTCAGTGGCGGTCGAAGTCTTCGCAGCAGTCTCCTCTGTCTCGACCAGCTTCTGCTTCAAGGACTTCAACTCACTAGACAAAGCCGTGCAGGTCTGCTGATCCTGTCCTCTCGTCATCTGGAGAATACCCAAGGTCTCCTCTTTCTCACGGAGTTCTCTTTTGAGCTGGTCTATCTGGGTCTCACAAGAGGTGATGGAAGAGTCAAGCTCGGCAAGGGAAGATAACCTGGTGGCAAGGCTAGTCTCAACTCGGTCCACTCGGCCTCGCTGCACCTGAGTCTCAAAATCAGCGAGAATCTGAGTCTCTCGTACTGACTGTAAACGGGTCTCCAGCTCAGCAGCAATGAAGGAAGAGACACTGGTATTTCGAAGCTCACGAAACATTTGGAGCTCATGCTCTAAGCAGTCAAGATCGTCAACTATAGCCTTCGCCAAGTCTGGATATCCTGCTTCCTTTATCAAGTTGATTCTGGAATTAAGGAGAGGTTTAAACTGGTGAAGTGAAAGTCCGCCATGGAAGAGCTTGCCGATCATAGCATTCACAAAGGAGAAGAAGGACCGAACTTCTATGCAGATGACGACCTTGTCAGGATCGTCGTCAGATAACAACTCCTTCACTAAGACATGAAGACGAGAAGAATGCCCTACACAAAAAAGGGAGAAGTCCGTCAAAAGTCTTAATAAGAAAAAGGAATGACACTCTTCAATGAGTTGACTTATACCTTCTTCCCCTTGAGCCGCTGGGGGTAGTGGAGGTGTAACGGCTGTAGGTGCATCAACTGGTGTAGTTGGTCTCACAGCCGGCTCAATAGGGTCTTTCTCAACAAAAGCTCCTGCCAGATTCAAAACAGAGTTCGCAGAGGCGTTACATTATAGTTGCATTAGTCAAGATTGGCTAGTCCTATAATCAACTCAGAAAGAGGCACATACCTTCAAAGGAACCATCCTCCGGATTTTTAGCGAAGGTGGGCTCAGAAAACATATCCCCAGGTAACTGGTCATCGATCTGAGGAGAGCTATATATGTAGTGCATCATAGGAGTGTCCGCAAACAAGCTTCCCTCGTCAAAATCATCAATGGAGAAATCTGACATAAAAGAATATCAGTGCCAAAGAAGAATGAAGAGACTACAACTAATGGAAATGAGTTACCTCTCACGGGTGCATCAGCCTCTTCATTTCTAGGATTCGCCTCCTGCAAATTATCTGAAGAAGCAAGAAGTAGAGGACAGTTAGAGAATACATAAATTCATTCGTGTATTATCTAAAGAAATACAGTGTCAGTATTAGATGTACCTGGATTCACGGAATCGGGTCCTACATTGATCTCCTCTCTAATGTCAGCAACCCCTGTAGGCCTCTCTACATGAGGTAGTGGGTCAGACTCATCGGGAGATACGGGAATGGGATCGGGACTCATCTCATTCTCTCCACGCACTCCTATATAGAGATAGAAGAGCATGAGTCAATGTTCCGAATAACCAAGAGAATGGTTCACAGGATGGATATTACCTCCGTCACTGGCAGGATCATTGCCAGCCAGGTCCATATCAGAAGCTCGGGAAGCTGCACGCGGCTTACGGGCCAATCTCTTCCGCCTAGCAATGGGGATCGAAGGTTTCGCCTGGGGAGGAGGACGGAACTCTTCATCCTGATCAACTGTGGTCCCTAAAACATCGAACCATAGTCAGTTTCAATACTTCTGGAAGATAGAAGTAAAAGATGAATTGCAAACCTCGCTCGGAAAAGTCATCATAATCTTCGGGATCCCCGCCTGAAGCCTCGTCTGTGGAATGGAATGTCCTCTGGCCCTCTTCATTAATCCGGCGAGTCTTGTTCCGCGCCCTCTGTGCTCGAGCGTTCTCCCGAATCCTAAGGGAATCAATCTGAGAAGCCTCCTCAGCCTCTATCTCTGCAATCGGCTTCACGGGGACAGTCTTGTTAGCTGCTAGTAACCACTTGCAGCTCAAGAAAGTAAGGTTCAACTGCCGATCAATACTCGGGAGACTGAACTTAGCACCAGTACAGCCAGTCACGGTCCACAACCATGCACGGAGACCGTCTACCAAACCACTATGGGTCCGAAACTGCTGACGAGGATTCCCGATGTAGAGCTGATCATAGCCAAACTGGCGAGCGAATCGGTAGGGTAGATATAGATCTATGAAGCACTGATCCCTCACCCGAAAAGTCAGATAACCAGGCCTAATGTTTACCAGCCAATTGAAGCAGCCAATGTCTAAGTGAGTCCGATACTCTCTCGGCCTCTCATCATCTATCAAGCACTCACCGTACCGGCCGGAGAACTGCGGAAAACAAGTGGAGAATGCCCAACACTTGTGGACCTGCAGCTGCTGTCTGACATCAGAAAATCCTCGGCCCTCCCACCTGCCATTCTCAAGCAACTGTAGCAGGGGAACAGAGTGGTCTGTGGCGTTCGGCACCGACATCATATCCGAGCGGTGGAGGACGAACCAGGCCATCAGATAAGCGTACGAAAGCTCCACCTTAAGAGTGGGAATCTGACCTGGTAAATCGGTCTCCTTCCGTGTGAAGGCACCCGAAAGCTGTCGAAGTCCTCGGTGAATGTCAGCTACCATCACCGGAAGAAGTGAAAGCTCTTTCTTATAAGCAAGCTGAACGGCTGGGTAGAGCACCTCTAAAGGCAAGGCGTCACCAGACTGATATGGAACCACACACTTCTTCAACCAAATAGCGAGATAACCGGCAAGAAGAGTCATCGGTCGAATCGGTGTGGTCGCATGCCATAAGAAAGATCTGAATCTGGTCTTCGCAGGGAAGCCACCCTCAGGACTGCTAGTGGTGTAGGAGTGAGCATCAGTCTTCTTCAACAAACTGTTCACCTCTGAGGGAGTAAGTGGGGCCAACTCACAAATAGCCTCGCCAGAACTGTTCTCCAGGTTCTTGAACAAATAGTTCGCAAACTGCTTCAGACTCACGGAGGCCTTGGTCCTTTTTGCTAAAGTCTCAGACTGTGCCAAAGCAATATGATAATGACAAGCGAGATCCCATAGAGTCTCATAACGATCAGGCATGCTATCCTTCAACTGGCCCAATTCATGATTAGAGGGAAAGTACTCCTGGTATAGCATCTGTCCCATGGGCAAGCCAGAAATCCTGTGCATCTCGTGAAGAGCCAAGCCCAACTCCCCCTGCCGGGTCAAAAAAGTGTTCGAGTCTGGATTATATAACTCGAACAAAGCACAGAAATGTCTCAAACTGACAGGCGAGCCATACATGGTGGCACGGACGGCTGTATACAAACCGCAAGCGTGCAACTCCTCACTCCATCGGCTCAAAACATACGTCGTCATGCGACTCCACCAAGACTTGTCCAAAGAATGGACCCAACCATAAATCCTGTGACGAGTAGCAGGCATCTCCCGTCCTAGGGCAGCGAGGCGATTCTTCAAGGTCGAAGCAGTGGCGAGAAACTCGTTACGTGGTGGTGCATCTAGTCCCAACACTCCGGGATGCAATCCAGTGATATGACTCCTGCTCGAGCCAGGAGCTGCCTGATGTGTGACGTAGCCGCAATGGACGCTCTCATGATCCTCCGTCAAGCGCCACGACATCTCCCGTGTCACAGCCTGACGCCTGAGCTCAGTCAATGAGCGATGCCGAGGAATCTCCGGCAAGTATATGAAGCCACTGCCGGTCTTATGGAGCCACTGCTCAGCATCAATGAATACGGCTTCTGGGTCATCGACAGAATCACCAAATAGGAAATCGCTCTTCCGAAGAGGCTGAGTAGAGCTGGCGTCCTTCACAAAAGGCGCGTCTGTGATCAGCTGGCGAATAGCTCGATGACCACCTTCCCTCACCACCTGGGCAACCTCAGTCGACGTGCTCGAAGCAAACTGAGGAGTGGCTGGAATAGGGGAAGGATCGTCGGAGGTCGAGTAATACTCGCCACGACGCCCATATACTGCGTGGGATGAGAATGATCCAGAAGGGTACCCCACTGCAAAATAGACAATTAAACACTGGTTAATCTCGATTATAAAAGGAAATTGAACTCATCTTACAAATAGCTAAGATAGAGTCATTGCCTTATAAAGGGTGAGACGATTTGGTCACATTGTGCAATCACAAAACAGGGTATGTTGACAACATATCCCTGCCTTATAAAGCGCAATGTAGCGTCAAATCGCCCCCTTTATTTTTGAGATGTTGTTTTGACCAAGCAAAACATATCTTTGAAGCGTCGATCCTCACCAAGGAGAATCAAGGCTCTTCCCGATTGCCTCGCCAAGGAGAACAACGTGGGGTAAAATGGACCAATTTGCAAATTTTCAAGAAAAGAGGGGTTAATTTGCAAAATTTCCAAATATGCCAAAAGCGTCGATCCTCACTAAGGAGAATCAAGGCTCTTCCCGATTGCCTCACCAAGGAGAACAACGTGGGGGTAAAAAGGGACCAATTTGTAAATTTACAAGAAAATAGGGACTAATTTGTAAATTTCCAAATACTACCAAAAATAGCTCACCAGCATAGGAGGGAGGCGCGCCATCAGCCAACATAGCAGGGGAACGACCTCTCGAAGAACGCGACATGACAAGCTGCAAAATAAATTAAAAGAGGTCAGATCTAGAAAAAAGATCACTTTTTTATCAGATCTACCCCCCTGAAAGATTAACTCGAGGCGCCATATCATAGTTTTAACCCCCACATACGATCCCACAAGTACATAAATTAAATTAAGCATGAAAAAGATCAAAATTGTGGAGGATTTACCTGAAGAAAGGCTCAAGATCCAATAAAGATGAGGTCTTTTAGGAAACTTTCACCACGCGCTCGAGGGGCCTGAGAGAGATTTTAAAGAATAGATTTTTGAGGGATTTTTCAGTCCAAGATCCAAAGGAACCCTAGATCTAGGACAAATATCAAGATTTGAAGACGAAAGAGTGCTCGAGGGAAGAGAAAAGGCAAAAAGAGGACAAGGGGGGGCCGGCCCTAGAAAAAGAGAAGGAAAAGAAGAAAAAGAAGAAAAAAGGGACCCTTTTATAGGTTGGGCCAAGTTGAACCGGACCAGACCAAGTTGAACCGAACCAGACCAGTCCAAATTAGTTCAAAAGAGGCCGAATCAAGCGTCAAAACGACTTCAAATCAACTGAGGGTCCCATCCTTGGTTTATTCCTGTCTCTCCCACACATTCAGAATGAACGGAAGAAATCTTTTGAGCCAAATTACTGCCTTTTTGGCTCATTTTCAAGCTGGTTCAGCTTATTTTGAGCACGGAAATACTCCAATAAGGTATACGAGTATAAACTATTCCCTATTTTTATTGAGAAGTTCCTGGAGAATATTTTTTCTAAAAATATTCTTAAGGATAACTCAATAACACGACGCCGGACAACGCGTCGCAAATGAAGACTCAACGCCAACAATCGAGGGTTAGTTGTACGTCGAACCAATGAGCACGAGCTAAAAGATTGGAAAATCAGGAATCGACTTCAAGTTCAAATTCCGACAATGGTCAAACAATAAATGCAGCACCGGAATCCTTACAAGCATTCGACAAAGCACCGAATAGCCTGAAGGAGTGAAGGAATACAGAACAAAAGTCGTTCCAGGTCCCGTTACACCGACAAGGAGTAGGGGCAATCATATCCAAAGCATTCCAGACTCTTCTATAAAAGAATGAGGCTGGAACACTTTGGAGGGGGTATCTGTAGGCGTATAAAATTGCCTATGGGTCCCTTAGCATAGCTCGACATAAGAAATCGACAAATCAACGGACGTTCGAGCAACGAAGCGGACTAACGAGGCTACGAAGCCAACGAACCGCACACAAGCAACGGAATACGTTCGCATGTGGAATCGATCCAACGGTTCGAAAAATCAACGAGTCGTCCAACAACAAAATAGGATTTGTACTCAAACACCGAGGCGGAAATACTGCCAAATAAAGACACGGGCTATCAAATCAAAGTCCGGGCGAATCAAACGAAGAACCGAAAGACGGAAATCACCGGAAAACGACGAAACACGACACACCCGGGGACTCGGCCTGAACCGAGCCAACCCGGGGTGGCTCGGCCCAAGCCGAGCCACCCCAAGGTGGCCGGGTGTTCCCCCCCTCCCTCTTGTGCACGCGGGCACAGTTCAGGTATCCTATAAATAGGGGGGTGGTTGTTCATTTGGGAGGACTTTTTTTCTGAACTTCTGAGGAGCCGAAACTCTGCCGGATTGTCACCTCAACTCGGATTTGTGAAGGCTTGAAGACTTGGACCCTCGGATTCAGTTCTTGGCGAGCACCCGCAACAAACAAGGCAGGAGTTCGAAGAGGCTAATCCTCAGATCTACGTCGTTCTACTCCGGATCTAAGCTTGGTTCTTAGATCCCGAGATTCGAGCGGTCGTTTCCTTGGTGAAACGATCCCTCCCGGCTATTATCTCCTTGGTAGGATAATACCCGTTATACCGCGTAGATCTGTTTGGATCGAGATTACACGGTGGTCCACGGTAATCAACCCCGGCACAGGCAAACAACCCACAAAGCGAGTGACCGCAAAACAGGAGCTCGCGATCTGTTCGTTAAATAAGGAAAGTTGTAATTTTTCTTTATTTGTTTTGAATTTCGTTATAACCGGCTCTTATAAAAAGACCGGATCTTTGTAAACGCAAAAAGTTGTTAACATTGAGTGCAATGAGTTCGTCAATGAAGAAGAATCTGATTTTTCCCGCGAACAATTATTCTCCATTGATATTGAAGCATGGTCACCATATACCTTAATCATTCGCCAAATAGGAATAAGAGATTTCATTGCACGTTTGATTTAATCTATTTTCAGAAGTCAATATTATCTATTAACATAATCTAATTTTAGAAGTTTGAAATAAATGTATATTCAAAAATCACAAATTGTTTAAATCTTATCAGATTTGTGAGCAATCCTTTATCATCGGGATCCCTTTGAACCTGAATAAATATTAATTGATTGTTAATCTTCATGTGAATTGTGCAAAAACCTACAAAAAAGAACCATCAACCAGACAAAGAAAATCCTTATTTCTATCCATACTGGAGCTTTACCTCGTGCTGGACATTTATTCAAAAAAAAATCTAAATTAGCCCATAATTGTTGACTTGTATATGGACATTTGTTAGGCCATTGATATTAGAGGCCCGCTCTTTTCTTTGAGTACCTGCCTCCTTTTTACCCAAATTCCCACCAAAATATTCGCCAACAAATAATGAGGATATTATTATGTCCTCGCTGATTGGTTTTTTAACAAGGAAATGATTTCTTGCAAAACAAAATCTTTTAGTGAGGAAGCGTTAAATTTGTCGCCATTGAATTTGACGGGTTTTGCACATTTTTCCACCAAACTAATAACGAGGAAACTATTATTTCCTCGCTAATTGATTCTTTTAACGAGGAAAGGGTTCCTCATAAAACAAACAATTTAGTGAGAAAACCTTCAATTTGTCATTAATAAATTTGGCGGGTGTTGCACATTTTTCCGCCAAATTAATAATGAGGAAACTATAATTTCCTTGCTAATAGGTTCTTTTTGACGATAAAATGGTTCCTCGTAAAATAAAAACTTTTAGCGAGGAACAAGGTTTTAAATATCGGTTATCGGGGATTTATCGGACGATCAAAATCCTTATCGGATAATAAAAATCGGGGATATATCGGGGATAAGTAGTATTTATCGGAGTGATATAGTGGATGGTGTATATATATAATATAATAACTAAAAATATAATCTAACCATGCTTAATGAAATATAAACATACCAAAATGTAAATAACTATGTTTAGAATTACTAACCAATTGTCAAAAGAGAAACTTGCATCTCGACCGCATGATGAAACCATTCAATTGCATAGCCTTAAAAAAATAATGTTAGTCAAAATGGAATAATAAACAAGCAAAGGATAAAATAACATCACGAATAAAGAACCATCTAGGCATGTATAATGTTAGTCAAAATGGAATAATAAACAAGCAAATGATAAGATAACATCACGAATAAAGAACCATCTAGGGATCTACATAAGTATTGTGTAATCATGAGATTCATAAACTAAGTTGATATTTAGTGGTTATGAGCTATATTAATATCCATAAACAAACAAAAGCTAATCAACAATCACCCAAGTTCCAAAAGCAACAAATAGTTCATAATTCTAAACATTCAAATAGCAAATCCAAAAGAAAGCAAAGTTGCAAAAGCAAAGATAACTAAATTAATCTTCATCGGAGCTAAATGTTAGAATATTATCCATACCCTCATCTGAATCAGACTCCAAAGATTCCATGTCTTCCTCCTCATCTTCCAAAGGCTCCTTTCCCTTTGATGAAGATTCTCCTAACTTTTTCTTTCTTTTATATTGTTTTGTTCTAACACTCTTTCTCTTTTTGGGATTAGCTCCAATGAGATCTCCATATTGTCTCCAAGTAAGGGATTCCCCCGCAAACACTTCATCATCGCTCTCATGATGATGACCTCCTCTCTTCTTTGTAGTCATCAACCACTCGGAGGACCTTTCTTCATCATCAAAGGCAATTAAAGGATCTCTATCCTTGTTGGAATGCTTATTCTTCAACCTTGCATTGAACTTGACGTAGACCAAATCATGCAATTTCCGATGCGTTAGTCTATTTCTCTTTTTTGTATGAATCTACAAATTAGAATCACAAAGGACAAATTAGTCTCAAATGTCATCCAATATGATTTAAAGTTAAAAAGAGCCATTACTATCTCGAAGGTGCTCCAATTCCTTTCACATGCTGAAGAGCTAGTTGTTAAGCTTAAAATTCTCATTGCCATCATCCTCAACTCGGAAGCGTCAGTGCTAAAAAGTTTCCACCATATAACTAGTTAAGTCATAGTTGCAAACAATTAGTAACTTGTAAGTTGTAACATTCAAACAAGAATTAGTCAAATCACCAAATTAATTTGAATGAAAAATAAAAATATACCCGGATTATTATTAGGCTTTTTTGCTTCTCTCTTTGCAAGTTCTCTCCCGAATGATCCTCTTTGATGCTGATAATCAGAGAGTTGGTCTCCAATCTTGCCAAGCATGTCACCATCATCTGGATAGAATTTATTCATACAATCAACAAGGCAACTCAAGAAACTTCCATCTCTTTCAATCTCCATAAGATTTGGATAGTATAAATAAGGATTTAAATAATATCATGCTTTATGGAGTGGTTCTTTAAGCTTGGCATCAAATCTCTTATCAATAATCTTCTCTATAAGAAGATATTTCTTCTCTTCATCCTGAAAGGCCTCTTTGATCTCCTCCTTAGCCTTCATCATGTCTCCATACACAAACCCCATTGAGGGGATTTTATCACTATCTACTCTCCTTAGAACCTTCACCAAAGGAGAAAAAACTCTAAGGGCAAGATCAACGTTGTCCTAAAACTTGTTGCTATGAATAATCTCAGTAACCTACAAATAGTCAAAAAACATAATAATCAGTAATACAATGGAATTATATCTTCTAAAGCAAATGAATATTTTTAGTTATTAGTTACAAACTTTTAACTTTTAAATTATATTGTACCTTTTTCCCCGCTTCTTTTGTTGAAAGCTCGCATTCTATCCATTCATTAGAGACAAACATTTGCTTCAACACTTTCTTTTTATCTCTCAATGACTCCAAAGCAAGGAATGTCGTGGCGAATCGTGTCACCCCGGGTCTAACAAGGTCCCCTCGTGCAAATTCTCTCATCATATGAAGATATCTCGTGTGGCTATAGATGTACACCGATACAGTTCTTCCCATTACAATTGCACTCCGAATAGGTCTTATTTTGGCTATATCGGCTAACATCAAATTGATAGTGTGTGCCGCACAAGTTGTCGAAAATATATTTGGCTTCTTAATTGCTAAGCTTTTTGCGGCTGCCATGTTATTTGAAGCTCCATCTGTGACAATTTGCACAACATTCTGTGCCCCCAACTCTTCAATTGCTTTCTCCACATAGTTGTATATAAAATTCGCATCATGCTTATCGCCCGATGCATCACATGAACCCAAAAGTGATGTTCCTCCATCTGAATGCACAACTATATTCATAATACTTCTCATCTTCCGATCACTCCAAGCATCGGTCAGTATGGAGCACCCGTTAAGTGCACAACTCTTCTTAAATTTTTCAATGATCTCCCTTGTCTCATCCACCTCTCTCTGCAGAATAGTCTCCCTCAATTCATATGGTGTCGGAGCATCCAAGAAGGCTCCAAACTTTCCAATAGCCTGCACCATTTGTATGAAAGAAGGAATACTTGCGGTATTAAAAGGGATGCCGGCTTCATAGAACCATCTCCCAATGTACCTGTTCACATCATCTCTTGCCTTCTTCCTATACTTGTTGTCTATCACTGGTTATTTCATTTTTAATACTAGTTCGGCCGACTCCTCATGAGAGAGGCCCGCAAAAGCGTCCATTGGCCCTTTTGTCTTGAAGGAGGATGATGATGAGCTTCTCTGACTCTAAGTAGATGCAGTCACACTCCCTTCATTTCCCTCTTCCTCCCCTATATGAACGTCATCGAGTAAATCCTGCATTTTCAACTCATTTGCACCCTTATTCTTCTTAGCATTATCAATGATTTCATTTACTTTTTTCTTCACATCTTCGGGGACCTTCTCACACGGCAAACAATTCCCTTTGATTCCAGCCAAGTGTTGTTTGAACCGGCTTATGCCTCCATACATAGACTGCCCACAAAACTTGCACCGAACCTTTAAAGCATCATTACCAACCCGCTCAGCATATGCCCAACAAGAATCTTTACCGGCTGACTTTGGTGGTTTATTAGATGCTTGGCCTTCAGAAGACATTCTCCTGTCAACATGAGATAGTGAACCGTGAACACAAGTTTGAAAATAAAATAGCAACACAATTACACAATTGTATATTTATTTTATTTATTTCACCACATCATAAAATTTTATGCCTAACACTGACTTGTTCTATTTTGTTGCAGACTTGAGATCAAAATGACATCAAGATTTTAAGGAATGAAGTAAGGAACTCAGGAAGACAACTTAAAATAGCAATTATAAACTATTTGGAGATCCAAGTTGTATATTTATTTAAGTTGTAAATTAATTGTAATTACAACTAAATTTTCTTATACAGTCTCACAAGTATTTTCTTAAAATTAATTACAAGTATTCTATAAACAACAAACAAGTCTCACAACAGAATAAGTCTCACAACAATACTCAAAATTAATTGCTCAAGTAAAAACTAATTGCTCAAAATTAATTGTAATTACAATTAAATTTGCTTATACAGTCTCACGAGTATTTTCTTAAAATTAATTACAAGTTTTCTATAAACAACAAGTCTCACAACAGAACAAGTCTCACAACAATTAATTACAGTCTCCCAACAATTAATCACAGTAATGCAGTCTCACAACAGAAATTCTATAAGATTAAAAAGAAAAAAGATACCTATTTGAGTAGATAATTCACGGAATTTCTTCACAACAAGTCTCACGAGTCAGAGACGAGGCTAGAATAGAAAGTAGATAATCTGTTCATGCAACAACAAAAATCAACTTAAAAATAGAAAATAAAACAGCAACAGAGACGAAGAGACGAAAGCCAGAAGAGAAAAAAAAGGAACTTCGAAGGTGAGAAGAGATGAATACCTGTTCGAGGCGACGTTCGCTGGAGCTTCACGAAGTCGAGGCGACGTTCGCTGGAGCTTCACGAAGTCGAGGCGAGAGCACGATGGAGCTTCACGAAGTCGAGGCGAGAGCACGAAGTCGTTGGAGCTTCACGAAGTTGTGGTTCGCTGAAGATTCACGAAGGAGAGAGGAAGAACAGCCGCAGAGGAAGTGACCTAGGGTATTCAGATCAGGACTCACGAAGGTCAGGGCTTGATTTTTCGTTTTATTGTGAAAACGGGTCGGGTCGGGTTTCATATCTCAACAACATGACTCAAATCCGCTGGCCGATAAACCCGATAACATTTAGCTCTGTTATCGGGTGATAATGCACTTTATCAGCGATTTATCGCCGATAATGAGTCAAAAACGATAACCGATCACAATTTTAAGTTATCCTAGCAGCCAGCTCAAAAATCCGATATATCGGGGATAATATCGAATTATTGGCCGATATTTAAAATACTGGCGAGGAAGCCTTAAATTTGTTACTATTGAACTTGGCGGATTTTGCATATTTTTCTGCCAAACTAATAATGAGGAAAGTAGTATTTCCTCGTAAATTAGTTTTTTAACGAGGAAACAGTTCCTCGTAAAACAAAAAATTTAGCGATGAAACCTTTAATTTATCGTCAATGAATTTAGCAGGTGTTGTAAATTTTCCCGCCAAATTAATAGTGAGGAAATTATAAATTCCTCGCTAATATGTTCTTTTTAATGAGGAAATGGTTCCTCGTAAAAATAAAAACTTTTAGCGAGAAAGCCTTAAATTTGTCACCATTGAAATTGGCGGGGATTTTTTCCCCGCAAAACTAATAATGAGGAAACTATTTTTTCCTCACTAATTGATTCTTTTGATGAGGAAATGATTCCTTACAGATTATGAATCTTCAGCGAGGAAATCATATTTTGTCGTTGTTACATTTGGCAGATTTTCCTCTATTTTCGCCAAAAGAACAGCGATAAAATGATTATTTCCTCGTTAAATGTGCATTTCACGATGAAAAAGTTCATCACCAAAATCTCATATTTCCTCGCCAATAAAATAACTAGTTAGGAGACCAAATTATGATCATATTTAGTGAGAAACTAAAATTTTTATCGTAGAAGGTGGTCTACTGTGAGAAAAATATATTCATCATAGAAGACCTACTGAATTTACCGAGGAAACAATATTTTCCTCGTCGAAAGTGATATTTGTTGAGGAAAATAATTTTCTCACAAAAAAGTTGGTCGCTAAAAGACATGTCTATTATAGTGTCGTATTGTCTTGCCATCAGTCCCTCTATAGAACTCAATGCCTTATCCTTTGCCCTCTGACATTTTCTAAGAGTGACTTTGATCTTATAATTTGAAGTTATTTCTTCACAGATTTCCCTTGGTTTTATCTTGGGATTTCTTAAAATTTTATCTAGGAACTCACATGCCACCCAATTTTCTGTAATTAACATATTCTTAAAGGTTCTAGTGCAAGTGTGCAATGGTTGAATGCTTTTAATTTGCCAACTTTGTTCATCTTTATAGTCAGGCCCGCCATTTATTTCCCAGTATCACATGAACATCCAACATTTATTCTCTTTTTATAATTTTTCATATAAAGCAAGTCATAATGATTTTGAATAGAGTAGTTAAGAATAGCTTGTTTCAATACCTTCCTTGATGTAAACTTCAATCTAAGTGCAAAGTACACTGAACTCATATCCACGTCCTCATTGAAGAAAGGATACTTAATCTTCTTCCTCATCCTATGTTTTCTTAACCTGAGATGGGGCTGGGCCTTGTTCTTGAATTCTTCTTTGTCACTTTCATCTAAAGGGCCTTATTCCTCGTTATCTCTTTGCTCTAACTCATACCCTCCCTCATAATTCAACTAGAAAGATGGCCAATTATATCTATAGCCTATAGTGCTCCTTGTGTTGTCTGAAACACCTCCTTCCTCTATTGTGTTTGAAGTTGCATTACCTTGAACTTCCTTTGTGTTAAGTTGTTGTGCATTCATGTCAGTAGCTCATGCATTGTGTACTGCATTACCTTGAACTTCCTCTGTGTTAAGTGGCTAAAACATCCCCACTCTAGCAGGAGGTCCCTCATCGTCATCTGCCAATCTAGCACTAGTATTGAATGCTTTTCTACCAATTGCAGCACTTTCCTTATCCTTATTCATCCTTCTAATTTCATACAACTCATCATCATCACTATCCAAAGCCCCCTCAGCCTCACTATCAAAAGCACATATTGAATCATCACTTGCATATCCAGCCACACTGCTATTCCCCTCATTCAAACCCTTTTGTTTAACTTTCTCACTGTCTACTTTGCTATTGAACTCATCAACATACCCTTTCCCATCATACTCATCTGTCTCATTACCAAATGCCTCGGTAGAGTCCAGCTTATATGTCTCGTCTTCCACTGAGTCATCATCATCACTGGATTGAATTTCATCCTCCACTTGACCTTCATCCTTACTTTTTTCTTTATTGGTGTCAGCTTCTTTCTCATTTTGGGTATCTCTTGCACTGGTTCAGTCTCTTGCATTGGTTGCTCTTGCAATGTCTGATTCTCTTGCATTGGTTGATTCTCTTGCATTGGAGCTATTTTATCTTGTGCATTGGTTGTTTCCACTTCATTAACATCTGCTACTAACTGAGCCCTGTCAACCTTATGATTTGAAAATATCTCTATTGCCCTTTCCTTACGAGCATATTGTAACATATCTTCCAAATTATCTTCCAAAGTAAAAGGCAACAGACCATGGCTCAAACCCATGCCTGGAATACAAATTCACTGTGAACAGATTCGTGTAGCCAAATTCTATAATTTTTATCATCACATCTACCATTGATATATATTGCATCCTCGTCTATGAACTTAACATCACATCTACCATTGATATAATCAAAATTCTTAAAATTAAAATTGCCACCATGTCGGAATTTAACCAGAATTAATACTCCCATCTGTATAAAATTAAAATTAACTTAATTAGAAATAATATAATTTCAAAAAATATGAACAATTTAAAAAATGGGTTTCACTTTAAAACCCTAAGTTGTGGGCAAGTAAACACGGATCTTATGATTGTAATCAACTAAAGATAATGAAGACTATAAAGACAAAAAATGAAGACCCACCATCCTCCATCGCCATAAAAAAGAAATAAAAATTACAATGTCTTACCTTTGCCTCCACGACTTGAAGACTGTAGCAAAGGAGAAGACCCACCACCCTCACATTCATGATCTCTTCCTCAGAGAGATTCTCTGCAACTGCCGATTTGAGGGAGAACTCTCTCCTGCCTAGAAAGATTGAGTCTTTGGGGGGGAGGGGAAGGGGATGGGGGAATCTGGAAAATAGGGTTGATTTGGCAAATTAGGGTTTTTTTGATGGGATATTTCCCGCCTTTTCATTACTAAACTGTCGACTCAGCATCCACGTCAACAATTAAAAGGCAACGTGAGCCACTCAAGTTAGAGTTTTGGCTGTCGGCGAACAAGATGTGCCTTATTGACAAAAAAATACGAGCGTTAATGCCTTGTTGTCGTTGGAGTTTTTTTTAAATACTAAATTGGCAAATGCGTTCGTATAAATATACCAATTTGGTATTTTAGCCCATATTAATAGGTATGCCTATGAGAAAGTGAAATCTTTAATAATAATTATACTCCTTTTAAAAGTACGAGTTTAGGAAAATCTTTCGGTAGACAAAAATACCCTTAAAATTCAAATACTAATTCATTAAGTAAGAGTAAGTTGATAAATTGATGAATTCTTATTGGATATATATGGTATAAAGATAAAAATATAATTTAAATTGAAATGTAAACCTGAATGAAATTATTAAATGCCAAATTCACAAATGTTTACAAGATGAAGGGCAAATATGCATAAACCAAACAATTTAACGAGGTAAAATAATATCTACTCTAAAGATCGAACCCAGGAGCAGTGCAGACCTATAAATAAACATAATGTGGACAGGTTATCTGTAAAATCCACCAAACAAATTAAAAAGACAAAATCACTAATAAAAACAAAAATTAAAACAAACAGCTGCGATCTGAGGACACAACGTGACAATCTCTCACCGACTAAAATTCAAGTAGTTCATGGTAGTGCATAATTTAGTTTCAAAGTTTAATTATACTATTATTATTTAAATAGTTATTTTTTCTTATTAGATTAGATTAGATTATCTTAATTAATTATATTTTATATTTAATCTTTTTCATATTAAGAAATAGCAATAATTTTATAGCACTTTCATATCTATTTTCTTCTTATTAGATTAGATTATATTATTTTAAAACAATTAATTATATTGTATGTTTGATCTTTTTTTAGATAAAAAAGTACGATAATTTTCACAGCACTTTCATCTCCTTCAACAGGTATGTATCTTTATTATTTTCTTCTTATTAGATTAGATTAGATTGTTTAAAAATTATGAATTATAAAATTACAACAATTTTCACATTACTTTTATCTATTTTCCCCTCATTAGATTATATTAGATTATTTTAAAATAATAAATTATATTATATGTTTGATCTTTTTTCAAATCACAAAGTTTAATTATATTATTATTATTTAAATAGATGCTATTTGTATAAAAGTTAAAGTGAATCTCACACGTATCTTAGATCTTAATGCCAATTGTAATACTTACATATGGGTGTTGGTTAAATTAAATTTCACATATGGGGTTAACTTATGTGATCCTAATTTAACCGGATTAAATAATTTAAAACTTTTTCTCTACACCCAAACTCTTTTAGAAAAACCAAAAGAGAGTAGCAATACTATAACTATATATATAATCACATGACCACAAATTTATTGAAAATGAACGAAGAAAATCACACAAACAAAAACCATATTAATTATCCACACACACCCAGTTTTCAAAACCACTCTTCTCCATCTCCATCTATAATGTATCAGTATACACAAATTAAGCTGTTAGAGTTTCTCCTCACCGTCTACACCATTGATCAACTCTTCTTTTTTCTTTGTACTTAAATTGTACAATATTCATTGCGATGAAGACTCACTTGGGTTCTCTGCCTACCTTGAACGCCAATAAAAATAATAATGTATTATACTTTGTAGTTAGTTAATAATGAGATCCTATTATTATAAATAAATTAAGTAAAGATTAATAATTCTTAAGAATATACTACATTTCACTATATTCCACTGTAAACTTGTTAGTTGTTTATTCCTGGCCTCAAAAGATTTTTAAAATTAATCTTGTGGGTTGTTTACACTAAAAGAGTTATGTTACATCGCCCATATAGTCTATTTTATTATTTAAAATTATCAACATGTTTTTTCTCTGATACATATCAATTATGAGTAATAACATAATTTAATTGATCCAAGTATATCCTAATATATTTCTTGACTCTTGACATATCTTTTACTCTTTATTATGTACTAGCCTGATATCACAATTGATTGAGACGATGAACACATTACTGTAGAATTGCCTAGGATAAAGATAAAGGTGGAGAAGGATGGATCTCGACTCAATTAAATATGAAACAGGAAGGAATAAAGAATAAATTGTTTTGAATATTTTATAGTAAATCTTAATTGTTTGAATAAAATTGGGAATTTTAGAAGGAATTTTCACGTAAAATTTTTAATATGCTTATGTGAATGCTTTTGTCATATAAAATTATACTAGAATTATCATTAATCTTTAGTATTTATTTTATTTATTTTATTTATTTTAAATCTATCAATAATTAAGATATCTTACAGTATTGTGAAAAGTATGTGCTCTGTGCTGAGCTTATACAAACCATCTTAATATTAAGTATTTGGTTATATATTTATTAACACATCAACAATATATTATTGTATTTTTTAAAACTTAACACTATATTTTATGACTAAAATAAACAAATTGGAGATCAATGATTTGATCCAATAAACAAATATGGTACGTGAAGTTTGATATATACAAATTTAAAAAAATAATGTTGTGTATGTTGTTGGCCTCTTTGTTTTGATGATGTTTAACAAATAATTTACGACTAATGTTGTTTGTTTAGTATTTATGGTTTTCTATTTATTGTAGATAAATAATAAGTTGGAGGATGGATGGAATTGTACATTCACGATCATATCCAATGGAGGTTGACGGGGAATTGTGGAATGAAACAATGCAATTCAAGTAAAAGATTCAAGTTCAAGCTTCATCCGCAAGTGTACCAAGTCGAGTTTAATGAAGACCTATAGCTTGGGTAATCTAGTTTAGGATCTTATATAATGTGTGTTTAGTACTTTAAGCTCTATCATATATACACACATATTTTATTGGTTTCCTTGTATGTATGGATATATATATATATATATAT
>BQKN01063315.1:31935-45719 GCA_022839385.1 Asparagus kiusianus
ACTCTTAGTCAAAGGGTCTTCAATATTATTTTGTGGTTTTAAATTAACGGTTATTATAATTATATACATATCTTTTTATTTTTTGGGTTTTACCCCCCCCCCCCCCCCCCCCCCCCTAACCGTGACCATCACAGTTCCTCTCATATAGGTAAGTCCTCCAAGTGTACTACAACTGGATATCATACCCTCAGTAATACATGTGTTGGACTTATTAAGAGTAAAACTCAACCTAACTAGCTATATCATAAGAGCACCGTCACCATAGAGAAGGGAAAGCAACAAATGCTACTATAATGATACATGAATATATCTACATCGATGCTCCACACGAGTGTTACTAGTCCAGCTTGTTCCTACCACATTGAACCTACATTATGACTGCGTCTCCAAATAAAGGTTGGGTTCTCACTGTCAGCGATCTCACTTATGTGCTTAACCTCATCTCCCTCGATAAATCCAGAACCACACACCTAAATAAACTCTTAGTCAAAGGGTCTGCAAGATTATTTTCAGACTTTACAAAGTCTAGAATCATAACTTTACCTAGCAGGCATGGTACAGAGTTATATCTTATTTGAATATGTTTGTTAAGTTTTTTATTTACATGCACTTACTTTAGAAACTCTATGGTTTAGGGACCAAAGGAAGTTCAGAGAGTAGATCTTTTAACCATTCTTTTTCTATGCAAGTGGTATCAAGTGCAATCAATTTAGACTCCATGATGCTCCTGGCAATTACTGTTTGCTTACATGATTTTTAGAATATAACAGCACCATAAAAAAATACATATCCAAATGTAGACTTTACACTGTTAGAATACGTGACCCAGTTAGCATCACTATACCTTTTATAGCATCAGGGTACCCAGTGTAAGTCAAGCAATAGTCAACTATGCTTTTTAAGTATTTAAATACTCTTTCTAAGGCAATCTAATGATCTTTGCTAGGGTTGTTGGTATACCAGCTTAGTCTTCCTACAGCATAAGCTATATTGGGTCTAGTCCGGTTAGATATCTATAGGAGAGATCCAATCAGCTGAGAATATTTCAGCTGAGAGACAGATTCACCTTCATTCTTTCTCAAAGATATAAAAGAGTCATAAGGTGTAGAAATAAGTTTAGAGTTATGAAAATTGAATTTGATCAGCATTTTCTCAATACTATGAGAAAGACTCAAGGATATTGCTCTAGTATCTCTAGTAATTTTTATTCTAAGTATCATGTCAGCAAGACCTAAGTCTTTCATATCAAAGTTTTTGGAGAGATAATCTTTAACCTTTAGGATTTCTTTAAGAGTTGTTCTAAAGATAAGGATATCATCAACATAGAGACAGAGGATGACATAGTCATTAATTTATCACTTTAGAATAGACACACTTATCATATTCATTCATAGTGAATCCATATTATGCAATGACTCTGTTAAATTTCTTGTATCATTGTTTAGAAGCTTGTTTAAGATCATGCAAAGATTTAACAAGTTTACAGACTTTGTTTTCCTGATCATTGGCAATGAAGCCTTCAGGTTGGTGCATATAGATTTCTCATCTAAATCATCATTCAGAAGACGGTCTTGACATCCATCTGATGTATGATCAGCTTATGGATAGTAGCAAAGGCTAATAATACTCGGATAGTTGAGATTCAGGCTACAGGAGAATATGTATGGAAATAATCAATGCTTTTTTGCTGAGTATAGCATTTAGCTACTAATCTAGCTTTATATTTGTCAATGGAACCATCAGCTCTAAGTTTCTTCTTAAATATCCACTTACAACTAATAGGTTTACAACCTAGAGATAAGTTAGTGAATATTCAAGTATGGTTTTCCATGATAGATTTGATTTTATTATCAATGGTTTCCTTCTAAAAAGGAGATCCAGGTGAATTCATTGCTTTCTTAAAGGAGCTTGGCTCACATTCAATAAGAAAGGTAAAGATATCTTCTCCAAAAGCCTTTTGAATTCTACCTCTTTTACTTCTTCGAGGTTCAATATCAAGAGGCTGAGAAGAACTAGAAGATGGTTGATCAAAATGAAGAGATGATATAGGATTTTCTGAGATTTTGGATTAAAAAGGAAAGATGTTTTAAAGTAGACTGCATCTTTTGTTTCAATGATAGTATTGTTGGATATGTCACTGATTTCAGAGTTAATGACTAAAAATATGTTAACATTATTATCTAGTGTATATCCAATAAAAGCAGCATCTATAGTCTTAGAACTAATTTTTCTCTTCTTAGGTTCGGGAATAGCTACCTTAGCCAAGCAACCCCAAACCCGGAAGAAGTTCAGACTAGGACTTTTCCCCTTCCAATATTCAGATGGAGTTATATCAGAATGTTTATGGGGAATTCTATTGAGAACGAAACAGGCTGAAAGAAGAGTTTCACCCTAAAGATTTTCAAATGCTCATGAACTGAGTAAGATACAGTTAACCATGTCCATTAGGGTTTTGTTCTTTCGTTCAGCTACCCAATTAGACTGTGGTGTATAAGAAGCAGTTACTTCATGAATAATATCGTATTCTTGGCAATATTCAGTCATTTCATTTGAGGTATACTCCCCTCGCCCCCCCCCCCCCCCCACACACACACACACACGATCAAATTTTAGAATCTTGATCTTTCTATTAAGTTGGTTCTCAGATTCTGCTTTATACACCTTAAACATATTTAAAACTTTATCTTTAGTTTTGAGAATATAGGTATAACAATATCTGGAGTGATCGTCTATAAAAATCATAAAATATCTCTTACGCGGGCCGGCGGAGGGCCGGGGAGGACTCAGGTTGAGTCACACACATCACTATGAATTAATTCAAAGGGTTCGAAGTTTCTAGTTATAGACTTAAATGGTTTTTTAGTGTGTTTCCCTTGAACAAAAATCTCACACTTAGATGAGGGATCATGAGAAGATTTAGGAATAAGGTTCAAGCAAGGTTTAGAAATTGACATGTCCAAGTTGTCCATGCCAAACATCACAAGACTTAACAATTTGTGCAACAGAAGACTCAGAAATTTTATTAGAACTGGAATTGATTATATTGAGTTTGAAAAGGCCATTACAAATAAAAAAAATTCTATAAATATATTAGTCTTTGTAATCACAAATTTATTGGATTCCTTTACAATCCTAAATCCAACTCTAAGGAGAAGAGATTCACTAATCAAGTTCTGGCAGAGAGAATGAACATGATGAACACCTTACAGATTTAGAGCTTTCCCAGAAGTCAAGCTAAGCTCTATACATTCACTTCCCATTATTTATTTGGTGTAGTCATTTGCTAAGCTTATGTTTCCTCCACGCGATTCCTGGTAAGTTAAAAACCAAGAGCGATCATAAAAAATGTGAATATTAGCTCCGGAATCTAAATACTAATCAGTGGAAAAAGTAAGAGAATTTATAAGATATGGTGAAGTGGCTAACCTGAAGGAATTTGAATTTTCTTTTATCATGTTTACTTTATTGGATCCATTTCCTTTAGGAACAGGTTTGACCGGTTCTTTCTTTTGATAGAAGCTATTGGGAGCCAGGTGGTTGGTTCTATCACAAACATAGCAGAACTTTCCATCATACTTATGGCTGGAAGGATAGTAGTTTGATTTGGAGGAAGATTTGTTGAATGATTGCTGGTTTTTTCTTGAATTTCTTCTCTTTGGGTTTGAAATTCCTAGATTTAGGCTTATCCTCTACCAAGTTCACTTTAGCTTTCATTTTAGTCTTAGTTTTGGAATTTTACCTATGCTGGTCTTCAATACGATAGCATTGAGGGCTACAGTTAAGGTTAGATCTCCTTGCTTGTGTCAGAGATCTCCAGTGAATCTAGACCATGAGGGAGAGAGTTTATCAATCAAACAAGAAACTTTAAAGTCATCAGTAAAGGAGATTCCCTTTGATTAGAGGTGACGAAAGAAATCTTAGAATTTATAAATTTGTTCATTTATGGGTTTGTCATCAACCATCATGAACTTATTGAAGGAAAAGGAGGTGAAACGCAGAATTTCGGCGTCATCATAGCCATATTCTGCCGCAAGAGCATTCCATAGATCTTTAGCATTTTTAAACTCATAATATATGTCATAAAGGTTGTCCACAAGTACACTAAGAATCCTATGGAAACAATGATAGCTTATTTCTTCAGGTTTCATATGACTAGAGAAGGAACTAGCACCAGAAGCAGAAGTGGAAGGAGTAGGTTGCTCAAGATCGGGAGTCAAGGGTTGAGAACCACTAGAAGAAGAATCAGGAGTGTCTATAAAAGATAATAGGCCTAGGGTAGTGAGTCGGTATCTCATTGATTTGTCCACCGTTTGCAGTTAACTCCTGTGAACTTCTCATGTTTGACACTCTTGGAATGATCAATGTTAGCTATAAGTCTGATTTAAAGACAACTAATCTAGGTATTTAAAATCTAATAGAATAAAAGGGTTTTGTCAATACTACTCGACTAGTTACTTTAGAGATTATGACTTTAAAGGATGAGTTTGATGCAAAATTATTTATGAGCCAATAAAAGAAGTGAACAAAGTATATAAATATGATTCTAAAACAGTAGATAGCAAGAATAATTGATTTTTAATTACTTTATGAACATTAAACAATAATTTTAAATGAACAGTAACAGAGAAATTGGATAAACAAACTGTAATGATTTTTAAATTTTTGGCTGAACAGTCATAACAAATTTTAGGATGAACAGTAAAAGTATTTTTTAAATAAAAGCACCCATAATTTTTTTCGATGAACAGTACCTTTTAATATTACTTTTTTGGATTTTAAAATAACAGCTATAATCTTAATCTTCTAGATTGTTAGACAAGAATCAAAATAAAGTTTATATTAGTATGCATAAAATCCAAAAATAAAAGTTATCGAAAAATCTAGCCTGATCAAGAGCAGTCGTGTAAACACTGCCCTATAAGATTAAGGACATGCCTATCGTCCTGGCACAGATGATTCTATCTCCCCAAACGGTAAAACCCTTGAAATCGGTCGGTCTCTGTACTCGGGCGAGAGTGGCAGAGCTTCTGCTCAGATGAAAATGGTTGCCCAGAAAAAAAATTAAATAATAGCTAAAATTTTGAGAGAGAGAGAGAGAGAGAGAGAGAGAGAGAGAGAGTTCTTGTTTTATCACAGAGGAAAGAAGAGAAGAGAAAGCCTTTGATGTTGTGTGTCATCCGAGAATGAGAATGGCTGTTTATATAGGGGTTGAGAGCCTTAGCCATTGCAGAAAACCCGGTAACGTTCATCATAATTTTCATAACATTCCCCATAATTGAATAGCTGTTACGCATATTTTTAATTGCTGAGAAAAACATGTAAAACGTGGAAAATAAAGGTTTGGAAAAGGCAAAGGCGCGCGTGGCATGCGCGTGTTATGTAAAGTCCAAACAATACAAAGCCCAAAATACTATTCAAAGCCCAATAAGAGGTGAAGCAATTTAAACCATTTACTATCCATGACACTAGTCCATGTGGGACTATTCATGAAGGCACAATTATCTTTTCTCCCACAATATAGCAAACATCTTGTTCTATACACAAGCCCAAGAAAGAAATTTAATTAAGCAATGATTTTAGACATGTGATATTCAGATTAATGATGGCAACAAACTTTTTCGATGTGATAATTCCATAAATTTAAAAAGGCTTTTCTTAAAAATAGCATTAAATTCTGCATTAGGCCTAAATGTGGATCAAAAAAATCAAGAGGTCTTGGGGTTCAGATGAAAATGTTAGTTTTCATATAAAGTAAAAAAAAATGAGATGTTTCATTATTTGATTCAGATCATCTTCGGTAACCAAAAAGTAATGGAGAGACCACTTCTTTTATTATTGTCATTTATTAATTTAATGGATGATTGTAATTTACCTTTGAGTGTAAATAACAAATAAGTATCATTCATGTGGGTATGACGAGTGCTAAATTAAGAATAAATTGCAACTGCTCACCAAAAATTTCAACAATTGTTAAAAAAGTGGTTTCTATTCTACTTTTTGGTAGTAGAGAGGATTAAAATCCTTAACTATTAATCTAGAAGTTTGGTCGAAGTTTGAATGTCTACGCTAGAAAAATTGAACTCTGTTACAAAACTAATGATTTCCAGAACAATCGTATATAAGGAATTTTTATTTTTTAGATAAGGGTTTTTAAAAAACAAGATACAGAGAAGGAGTTTCCTTATAATTAATTTACCATGATTTAAAAGAGATTAACCATGTGTTTCTTTTGAGTTTTACTCATGGCAAATTAGAAGTTCGTCATTTCCAAGAAACAAGGATTTGACTCCTTAAAGAGGAAATATAATATTAATACATGATGATATTAATGATTCTCAACATTGATGCCCTTTTGAGCTTAGGGAAGGTATAAATTTAGATGTATCTTTCATCTTTGGTAAGTGAGCGAGCTACTCTGATTCATATACAAGGAAAGAGTTCTAAAATTTGAGAAAGTTTCCTTCTGTTTTTCTCTATGTCTCAGAATAGTGTTGTACGCAGCGGGACTCGAAACACACGAAAGAGCACGAATAAGAACGAGATAGATCACAACTAATAAGTAAAACACAATCACCAACAGCAAGACAAATAAATTTTACATGGTTCGACAAGTTTCCTACGTCCACGGGGCAAGGAAGGGAGAGTTTTTACTATTAGATATAAAGAAAATACAAATAGGGTTTACAATCTCACTAGAAACCCTCAAACAAAGCTCCCAAAATCTCTCACAAATTCTCCCTCAAAGGATGCACAATTCTCTCTCAAAAGCTGCTCAAAATCTTGTCCCAGTTAACCCTAATAATCATGTTTAGGGTTATATATCAATACAAAAATAAAATGGGTCAGAAAACATAACCCAGGCCAGAACCCAACTGGCGGTCGACCGCAGAACTTGTCGCGGTCGACCGACTAGATCGACAGAAACATAAAATCCACTACAGGGTTTGGCGATTGATCGTGGCAGTCAACCGTCACCAATTCCAGAGACCCAGAATCCAACAAGGTCTCTGGTGGTCGACCACGACGTTCGACCGTCTCCAACTCCAAAATCCCCATGCGATCTGTGCACGTTTCCGATCAACCGGGTCACCATTTTCGTCGTTTCTACAAATCTCCACCTCGATGAAGTTTTCTAAAAGACTGAGCCGACACAAAAAACAACCAAATGTCCCGCTTGTTGAGTCCAATACAAACTAGAAACAATCCACGATAACGGACTCAATCCACAACAAGTCAGAAACCCAAACGAGAGCTTAAATAATCTCCCCCCTCAATATCAACTACTCCAACCGGCTGTATTAAAATTAACTGCCTACGTATCCTCTTGCCCAAAAAATCAAGCCTCACGTAGTTTACTCAAATGGCCTCCAAATGCCCTCAACAACGAAGAATATTCAATAGCTCTAAACAATGACCAAATTTTACTCCCATGACAACTTTGGTCAACATATCTGCAGGGTTATCCTTTGTATGGATCTTGTCCAATAAGACATCTCAATCATCCAAGACATCTCGAACAAAATGGAATCTGGCATTAATATGCTTCGTGTGTGCTTAGTAAACCTGGTTCTTCGCCAAATAGATAGCTGACATGCTATCACAATACACCCGAATGGACTCCTGTGCAATCCCCAAGTCATCCAACAATCCGTGTAACCACAAAGTCTCCTTTACAGCTTCAATCACCGCCATATACTCCACCTTCATAGTAGAGAGAGCCACTATAGACTGAAGTATACATCTTTAACACACCGGTGCTCCTGCTAATGTAAATACATATCTTGAAGTAGACCGACGCTTGTTAAAATCCCTCGCATAATCAGAATCCACATAGCCAATACAATCATGTTCAATCTTCTCATTCTTTTGAAATACCAAACCAACATCCACGATACCTTTGATATATCGTAGAATCCACTTCACGGCCTCCAATGACCCTTCGTGAGGTCGTGTATGTACCTAGATACCATGCTCACCACCTGTGAAAAATCTGGCCTCGTACACACCATCGCATATATCAAGCTACCTATCGCATTGGCATATAGAACTGTAGGCGTCTAAAAATTCCTATGGGCGTTCGCACACAGCTCGAGATGGAGAGAAGATGATGAACGTCATTATTCGAGTCTAAGAGAATTATCTGACGCCGACAAGCGCCTGAAGCAAAATGGCGAACCGAGTGGCCTGCACGCTTATCAATCAGCTCGCGCGCGTCGGTCAACACGCGCGCGTCAATCAGCTCGCACGCATCAATCAATGAGCGCCCAACAATCAACTTGCACGCGTCAGTCAAATCGAGCGCGTCGGTCAATATAAGTACGCGCGTCAATCAGTTCGCGCTCATCAGTCAACGCACACACATCAATCAACGTGTGCCCATCAATCCGCTCGCACGCGTCAATCAGCTCGCGCACATCAATCAATGTGCGCCCGACAATCAACTTGCGCGCGTTGGTCAACTCGCGCGGAGCGTACAAGTCAACAAGAGATCAATTACGCAAAACGGTGGAAACTACAAGTCCCAAAAAATCAGAAAAGTCAGAAAACACAAAAAATCAGCGAAAGGGGCAAAAATACCCGCGCCCGCGCGGGTCGGATCTGTCCCTGCGCGCTGTTTCGACCCCTGTTCAGTTTTTTTGACGGTTTTTCTCAGGATTTGTTTGTTCCTGAGCATCCCAACTGATCTGATATCATCCCTGAACATTGTTAATCAGTTGTTAACTGAAGATAAGGAGAAATCATTTATTTTTATCCACATACCCGCATTCGGAACCTTATAAATACAAACCTAGGGGCTCATTTCACAGGGGGATGAATGATGAAGACGAGGAGGTGCTGCCGAGTTGAAGAGCAAGGGAGCACGAATTTTAGCAAGGACTAGAGAGATCCCGATGAATCCTGGCATAAAGAAGGAGCAATTCGAAGGATCTGAAGCCCGTTCCCGTCCGTTCCTCGAGATTAGGCTTGGTCTTAATCTCGAGAAGAGCTACTGATTTTACTTGGTCGATTTCAGTGCTTTAAGCAAATACCCCCTTGGTAAGGTAGGAGCTCTGCCGAATTTTTAGCAACCGGATCTGATCAAAGGTGGTCCACGGATAAACCCCGGCACAGGCGAAGACACCTACACAAGCAGAAGACCGATAAATGATCTCCCTGCGTTTGTTTTGATGAGAGTTGTTTATTGTTTTCATTGTGTAAAAGTCTTATAAAAAGACTATCTTTTTGTTTTTATTGTAACGACTGAAGTTGTAATAAATATCGTAATGAATACATCAACTTTCAACGCAAACAAACTAGCGACCACAGTAGGAGCCAACAGCTTCGTTGTCGGAGCTGTCGTGTCGCAATCTCGGATCTGCATCCCGGTTGAAGAAGTGGTCGAATACGAGTTCGACCAACTGAAGTTCGAGGAATATCTGTCGTCCTCCTCCTCCAGATCCTCCGCCTCTCGCAAGCGTAGGAAGATCAACGTCCCCGTTGTTGTGGTAGCTGAACCTTGTAATGCCCTTCCGACCTCCAACGAGTCCGGATCTATAGATCTGAACTCCTCCTCAATCAAGGAGTTGAGTACAGAAGGCGCGCCCACTTTATTGAAGAGGGCACGTCAAAGGCAACGTCAACGCCTCGCGCGTCAGCTTGCTAAGGCTTTGGAGCCGATAGACGGGATTCGTTACGAGGCGAATCTGAAAATTAGGCAACGCCAAGCGCCCCAACAGCGGACAAATGCCCTCTCCTCCAAATCACCAACAAGTGAATGGGTACAAATCAAAAGGACCCGTTCAACTCTTGAAGAGCGGATCAAAAAGTGTCGCGCACTGCTTGCGCACGCGCGAATTCTTGCGCAAAAGGCCAAAAGGTTGTAGAGGGAAGAAGTGGAAAAGAAGCTATAAAAACTACACAAAGTTTGGAGGTCAAAGTCTAAGACGGCGGTCGAAAAGATCGAGAAAAGCGGGTCACTCAGATTCGACCCTCCACTTCGCGGGTCACATGGATCCGACACTCCAAATCACGGATCACTTGGATCCCACCCTTCACTTTGCGGGTCACTTGGATCCGACCCTCCACTTCGTGGGTCACTCGAATCCGACCTGCCAATTCACAGGTCACTCGAATCCGACCCACCAATTCGTAGGACACTCGAATCCAACCCGCCAGTTCGCAGGTCACCCAAATCTGACCCGCGCCAGAGTCAAGGCAGAAGATGTTCTACGCCTGTTTCGTCGATCCCTTCGAGTTCCGCATCTCCGGTGGATCCCCGCGACAGCGTAGACTTGTCCCATTTCAAGATGAGGATGGAGGATCGCTTGGGTCCTTTGCACGAGGATCGAGATAAAGTCCTGATCGAGAATGCTTGGGTCCGGTGACTAAACCCCGAGCGACTCATCGAGCTGGAGGTCGCACACGCCCTCGCAACAAGTTCAAGCCTTCTCATAAAGAAAAAACCCTAGTTTCCACCCGCCTGGGGGTGTGTATTCAAAACCAAGAGCCTGTTGAGATCATGCGCTCCCAAAAGCGTAGTTCTAAACATGTGACTCTTGAGAATGCTAATAAAGCGACAAATCCCCTAAAAGAAACGTATTCATCTGACGATGATAATGTTATACCTGGGGAGTTGTGCCAACACACGATAGGTTGCTCCGGTCATCTGACCGACGAGTTGTACTATCGGGCTGGGGGTATGAACAAGTCTCGAAAGAGAAATACTCGGAACACAGAGTCTCACTGCCCGTGCGCTAAGTTAATCAGGGCAGTATTATCAGCGTGTAGCTGCCCTAAGACCGCTCCACAGAGGGTCTCGGTATTTGAGAGGATCTCCAACGGAAAGCCTAAGTCCAATCCAAAGCGTCTCCGTAAGAAACGATCGGTCGTTCAAGGTGATGAACCCTAGAAGTTACCATCAATATGGTTGATAAGGGAAAATCGATTCGACCTTCTAGCTCTGACCCGCTTGTATCGCATCGTCTAACCCGGTTACGATCATGAACTATTAGACAAAGGGATTATCAGAGAATGCAGAGGGGATTATCCTCGAATGATGAAGTATCAGATGCTAACTCTGCAGTCGCTTCTAACAAAACGGTGTACAGCCCAGGACAATCCCATGAGGCATTCATGATCAACACCGAGCAAATCGCCAAAATGGTTGAGGATGCCTTGGCCAAGCAAAAAGAGAACTTCAAGTTCGAAATGGAAATGGCTATGCAGCGGATGAGAGAAGAGCATGACCAACAGATTCGGGCTCTGTCTAATCAAATTGGTGAATCCAGCCATCGCAACACTGCTAACTAAGCAGGTAGCGATTCAGATGTGGACAAACGCCTCAATGCTGATAATCCTCCCGTTGACCAAAACGCTGGGGGTGGTTCAAAGACACCCCTTACAGATAAAAACACTGGGGTTGGTCTCGCCAAACATAATAATGCCGGGGTGACCATATTGTTCCTCTTCGAAATCGTTCGAAACATGATGCAGACGAGGACGAGAAAATAAAAGACCTCGAGAGCAAAATTAACACTCTAATGTCTGCTCAAGAGGTAAAGAGGGTCGGTATTCCGTGTCCTTACCCGAGAGGGTGGGATTCAATATCGTATCCGGTGAAGTTCAACCTGATTAACTTCACGCCATTTGACGGGAAGGGTTCTCCCACACAACATCTGATCTACTTCAAGTCCCACTTGGGTATGATCTCCGGTAATGAAGCCTTGATGGTTCGGTCATTCGTCGACACCCTTCGCGGGCCTACCTTCGATTGGTACCGTCATCTCAAGCCTGGAAGTATCAACAGCTGGGACGATATGGAAAGCTCATTCCTCGGTAATTTCTTTGATGACGATGCCGAGATATCCATTAGGACACTCTTTGAGGAGAAATAGGAAGACGAAGAAACGGTCGGCAACTTCATCAAACGTTTCCGGAACAAAGCGATGAACTGCCGAGATCCGATCACAGAGGACTTCATCCTCCAAACATGTCATAACAACCTATCTATTGAGATATTAGAAGTTATGGGAGTCGCACCGTCCAACACATGAAAAGAGTTGAAGACGCGCAGAGAGCGGGCCGAACGCTTCCTCCGAAGGAAGAAGGTCGAGAGGAGCCAACCGACGGCTAACCCTCCGAAATAAAATTTCGCCTCCCGTGGTAAAGAAAAAGCACCTGCAGCAGCTATTGACGCTAATCAGACGTCGTAACAGCAACCCCGAAGACAGTAGAAGAATTCGGGTTCGAGACTCCAAAAAGAGTACTCCTTCAAGGACGAAGACGTTCCAGCCATCTTCGAATCCCTCTTTGAAAACAACAAGATCAAACTACCACCTATCGCAAATCAGGAGGAAGCTGATAACATTGCGGATCTAAAATACTGTACGTACCACAGGAGGATCCTTCATCCCACCAAGGATTGCTTTGCTCTCAAAAATAGCATCTGAACCTTGGTTGAAGCCAGCATCATAACGCTGGTATAAGCCAAATGAGAATGGTAACACTCCGACAAGTATAAGAGTATAAACTGCTTCTTTGAATACTCTAATAGGTATATGAGTCTAAACTGTTTCTTACTGTTGACGGGAAGTTCCTGGAAAATTTTTTATATGTAATATTCTTAAGGATAATCTTGTCATATAACTGAGTACAAAGTCAGACCCAGTTCCACGAAGGAATCTAGGGGTGGATAATTCATGTAACGAGAAGTTTCCGAAAGAATGCTACATGTAATTTTCTTAGGGATAACCCGATTATTATGAACAAAGTGATAAACACTAAATTCTCACTGTGATTTCCGAACACTCTTTTGCTGAGACAAGATTCGATCACTTCGTTGGATCAATCTTCCCTCACAAAATTCCCATTAGTGTTTGACGACTCACAGTCTTCCACCACAAAATCCCCCATCGATCAGACTAATTGACGGTGAGACCACCAAAATTCCTTTCAATTGAATCCACTCAAACGTTTGATGTGTCTGTACACTTAACATTAACGATTGTCAAACCCTTCCGTGTTAAGTATTTGTCACTTAACACCAGGAACCCCCTCTGAGTGATTTGTACAAGTCAACACTCCCACTATGATTTGTACTCCCACTCCCATTGTCTACCAGGTCAAACCTTCCTACAGTTAGGGACACAACCAAAATCTCCTTTCGGTTCCTCCAATGAATGAGAGGCCCACAAATCGAGCGATCAAACCTTCCTACAGTTAGGATCGTCTCAAACCTCCCATTCGGTCAAACCTTCCTACAGTTAGGGCCACAACCAAAATCCCCTCTCGATTCCTCTAATGAACGAGAGGTCCACTTTCAAATCGAGTGATCAAATCTTCCTAAAATTAGGATCACCTCAAACTCCCGCTTAGTCAAACCTTTCTACAGTTAGGGCCAAAATCACAATTCACTCTCGATAAACGAGAAACTCACCTTTTAGTTCGATAATCAAACATTCCGACAGTTAGGATTATTCGAATCTTTTTGATTCTCGGAGTGGAGATCCCACTCTTAGTTTCACCTTATCGAATTCTTGAAGTGGAGATCCTACTTTGAGTTTCCTTTTGTGACTAAAGATAGAATATAAATTCTTCCTCTTCAGCTTTGGGAGATAGAATATAAAATTCTTCCTCTCCCGCATCGTGTTCGTCTTTGCCCCAGGAGAAAACACCACTTTTTTCAAACTCCTTAAACCCGTGCTTCACACGTACGGGGAATTTTATCCCAAATCCTGAGTAGGGATAAGTCGACGCCTAACACGCGTTGCCGGTTAGTTCTTAACCGTAAAAAAAGAACAAAAGCC
>BQKN01063315.1:46360-56854 GCA_022839385.1 Asparagus kiusianus
ATCCTAAGTAGGGATAAGTCAACGCCTAACACGCGTTGCCGGTCAGTATTTTACAGTAAAAAGGACAAAAGCCCACATATTCGATATTATGGCAGGTTGTTATTCATAACATCAAAATCCGTGCCTCACATACACGGGGAATTTTATCCCGAATCCTGAGTAGGGATAAGTCAATGCCTAACACACGTTGCCGATTAGTTCTTAACCGTAAAAAAGAACAAAAGCCCACATATTCGACATTATGACAGGTTGTTATTCATAACACCAAAATCCATGTCTCACATACACAAGGAATTTTATCCCGAATCCTGAGTAGGGATAAGTCAATGCCTAACATACGTTGCCGATTAGTTCTTAACCGTAAAAAAAAGAACAAAAGCCCACATATTCGACATTGTGACGAGATGTTATTAATAACACCAAAATCCACGCCTTACACGCATAGTGAATTTTATCCCGAATCCTAAGTAGGGATAAGTTAACGTCTAACACCCGTTGCTGGTTTAGTCTTTCACCGATTAAAGAAGACACCAGAATTCTAGTCTGGGGACTTTTATCCCAAAGCCTAAGTAGGGATAAGTCAGCGTCTAACACACGTTGTCGGGTAGCCTATTACCGTGACAATGGCAAAGTCTACGTATTCAAAGCCGTAGCATCAAGTCTAAGGGAGTTCATTCCTTTAGCACAACGTCACATGTGGAACGGACTTAAAACAATCCGCATATAAGCCCGATTCAAACGGTAATCGGTAAGAGCACGTCAAATCCGTTGAGGGCTGAGGATTTGTCATAAAATCCTAAGTCAACGTCTAACACACGTTGCCGGGTAGTCTAATCCCGTGACAATGGCAAAGTCTACGTATTCGAAGTCGTAGCATCAAGTCTAAGGGAGTTCATTCCTTTAGCACAACATCACATGCGGAACAGACTTAAAACAATCCGCATGTAAGCCCGATTCAAATGGTAATCAGTAAGAGCACATCAAATCTGTTGAGGGCTGAGGATTTGCCAAAAATCCTAAGTCAACATCTGAAACACGTTGCTGTTTAGTCTTTTCACAGGAGAAAAACGAAGTCTACGTATTCAATATCGTAGCACTAAAAGGGTTAACTCCTTTAGCACAACGTCACATGCAGAACGGACTTAAACAATCTGCATGCTTGCCCGACTCAAACGGTAGTCGGTAAAGGCTCACCAAACCCGTTGATGGCTAAGAATTTGCCAAAAATTCTATAAATACGAGTCATTGACGCACCAGCTCCGTTAGTTAGTCTCGTGACTTGAGCATCCAACCACTTAGGGATAAGATCCATATCTGCAGACGAAACAACTTTAATAGTCGGTCCTGTAGCCCCAAATTTAAGACCGCCATGCTTCAATGCCTTAAGAGATTAAACTATGTAGACTCCAGCAAACGTACAAGTATAAACTGTGTTAACGCCGATCAACGAGTTACGATAAAAGTCAACGCCGTACAACGCGTTACAGTAAAGATCGATGTTGGTCAACGCATCAGTAATCTCGCCAAACTAAGGCAAAAGATGACAACAAGGATTTCAATTACAATCAGATATGAATTTCCGACGGAGATGATCAGTTCAAAGTCAACTCAATGGCACGAGCTAAGTTCAGAAACTTACACACCAATCTCAGTTCAAGATTTCGATAATGGTCAGATGATAAACACAGCGCCGGAAGAACTTTATCTATTCGACGAAACAATGAATAGATTGAAGGCTGAAGAAGTTAAGAATTGAGGTAGTTTAAGGTCACTTTACGAAATAGAGGAGATGGCATATCTTATCCAAAGCATTCTAGACTCCTCTATAAAAGAATGAGTCTGAAATACTTTGGAGGGGGTATCTGTAGGTGTCTAAAAATACCTATGGGTGTCCGCACATAGCTCGAGACGGAGAGAAGACGATAAACATCGTTATCCGAGTCTAAGAGAATTATCTAACGCCGATAATCGCCTGAAGCAAAACGGCGAACCGAGTGACCTGCACGCTTATCAATCAGCTCGCGCGCGTCGGTCAATATGCGCGCGTCAATCAGCTCGCACGCATCAATCAATGAGCGCCCAACAATCAACTCGCGCGCGTCAGTCAAATCGAGCGCGTCGGTCAATATATGTACGCGCGTCAATCAGTTCGTGCTCATCAGTCAACGCACACACGTCAATCAACGTGCGCCCGTCAATCCGCTCGCACGCATCAATCAGCTCGCGCGCATCAATCAATGTGCGTCCGACAATCAACTCGTGCGTGTCGGTCAAATCGCATGCGCCGGTCAACTCGCGCGGAGCGTACAAGTCAACAAGAAGATTAATTACGCAAAACGGTGGAAACTACAAGTCTTGGAAAATCAGAAAAGTCGGAAAACATAAAAAATCAGCAAAAGGGGCAAAAATACCCTCGCCCACGCGGGTCAGACGAATCCGACCCGCGGTTGGCGCGGGTCGGACGAATCCGACCCACTCAAGCGCGGGTCAGATCTGTCCCCGCATGCTGTTTCGACCCCTGTTCGGTTTTTTTAACTGTTTTTCTCAGGATTTGTTGGTTCCTGAGCATCCCAACTGATCTGATATCATCCCTGAACATTGTTATTCAGTTGTTAACTGAAGATAAGGAGAAATCATTCATTTTTATCCACATACCCGCATTCGGAACCCTATAAATACAAACCTAGGGGCTCATTTCACAGGGGGATGAATGATGAAGACGAGGAGGTGCTGCCGAGTTGGAGAGCAAGGGAGCGCGAATTTTAGCAAGTGCTAGAGAGATCCCGGCGAATCCCGGCATAAAGAAGGAGCAATTCGAAGGATCTTAAGCCCGTTCCCGTCCATTCCTCGAGATTAGATTTGGTCTTAATCTCGAGAAGAACTACTGATTTCGCTTGGTCGATTTCAGCGCTTTAAGCAAATACCCCCTTGGTGAGGTAGGAGCTCTGCCAAAATTTTAGCAACCGGATCTGATCAAAGGTGGTCTACGGATAAACCCCGGCATAGGCAAAGACACCCACGCAAGCAGAAGACCGATAAACGATCTCCCTGCGTTTGTTTTGACGAGAGTTATAATTTTATTGTTTTTATTGTGTAAAAGTCTTATAAAAAGACTATCTTTTTGTTTTCATTGTAACGACTGAAGTTGTAATAAATATCGCAATGAATATATCAACTTTCGATGCAAACAAGAACCTTTGACATGTGCTCTCTATCCTCAACTAAAACAGGTAACATCTTCGCTGAAAGTTTGAAGTAGGGAGCTAATGGAGTGCTCACTGCCTTAGCATTGCCATCAAAGCTGAATTTCTTTAACATCTTCTGCAAGTAACTCCTTCGTGTAAGCTTCAATCTCACCTTCACCTCATCTCTCTCGATCTCCATACTCAATATCTTCTTAGCTTCTCCAAGATCATTCTTCTCAAACTCGGATGACAGCTCCTTTTTTAACTTTCGAATAGCCGAAGAATTCATAAAAGCAATAAGCATATCATCAACATATAATAACAAATAAATATACTCACCATCCTGTAGCTTTTGCATGTAAACACATGGGTCATATGGGCTCCTCGTGTATTATTGGCCAATCATAAAACTGTCGAATCTCATGTACCATTGTCGTGGCGATTGCTTCAATCCATAAAGAGATTTCTTTAGCTTGTACACTAATTCCTCCTTTCCTGTAGCTTTAAACCCTATGGGTTATGTCATGTAGATCTCCTCTTTTTAAGTTTCCATATAGAAAGGGTGTTTTAACATCCATCTGGACTAAATCCAAATACAGTTGTGCCACCAATACCAAAAGAATCTTAATCTACGAATGCTTCACAATGGGTGAGAATACTTCATTGTAATCAACACCCTCAAGCTGGGCATACCCCCTTGGCAACCAATCTGGCTTTATATTGAATGTCCCCAATAAAAAATCTCTCTTTCTTTGTATATACCCACTTGCATCCAATAGCTTTCTTTCCCTATGGTAGCTTTGTAAGTTTTCAAGTGTCGTTCTTCTGAAGAGAGTGCATCTCGTTCTCTATAGCTTCCCTCCACCTGATCGAATCAGAGCTAGACTATGCCTCCCTATATGTAGAAGGAACCAAATCATCAATGACCTCCGCTGATAAAGCATATGCAACCAACACATCATTGTATCTAGCTGACAAACGAATCACTCTTCTAGCTCTATTTGTTGCAATCGACTCCTGAAGACCCTGCTCCTGAGTCTCACCATCCACTGTATCCTCTAAATGTTTGTCTGTCATCTAATCTCCTCCCAGTGTCACCTCTGTAGGAGCCTCAATAGATATAATGCTATCTAGAGTGGGTGGAGTCACATCATCCTCCACCTGCTGTGATATCCTACTAGTCTAGTCTTCCTCCACCTGCTGAGGGACTTAAGGCCTCATCATGTACGCATCATCAAACGTGACATCTTTGCTAATGACTATCTTCTTGTCCTATGGATCCCACAATTTGAAGCTTTTCACTCCTTCTCTAAAGCCCACAAAGATTGCTTTCCTCACCCTCGGATTTAATTTTCAAACATTGACATGATAATAAGCTAGACACCTGAATATCCAAAGTAACTCATAGTCACTAGCCACCGAATTAGACCATGGCTCCATAGGAGTCTTCCCATGTATCGTAGTGCACGATAACCTATTCACGAGATGGCTCGCATAAACCAATGCATCGGCCCAAAAGAATCTCGACAATCCACTTTCTGACATCATACATCGTACCTTCTCCACCAAGGTACGGTTCAATCTTTCAGCCACTCCGTTTTGTTACGGTGTCTCTCGAACTATGAAGTATTGCCTAATGTCGTGATCTTAACAAAACTATAAAAATGAATCACTCTTATACTCTCCACCATTATCTGAACGAAGTGTTTTCATCTTTCTACCTATCTGTAGCTTCACTTTCTTCTTCCACTCCATAAAAATATTCTGGACCTCATGTTTATGCTTCATGGTATATACCTAATTTCTCCTGGAATAGTCATCAATGAAAGTAACAAAATAGTTAGCCCCATCAAGTGATGTGTGCTTAGAAGGGCCCCACACATCTGTGTGAATATAATCCAATATACATTGGGTGTTGTGAATTGTGGTGCCAAACTTCACTTTAGTTTTCTTTCCAAGTACACAATGCTCACACAGCTCCATCTTACAGGTCTTTGCACCTCTCAATAGCTCCTGTTTCACCAATGTCTGTAGGGACTTATCATCAGTATGTCCCAATCTCATGTGCCATAAGCTGGTAGTATCCTCCTCTATAGTGATAGAAGCTGTCAGACCCCCTGTAATAGTCTTGCCCTTCAAGTAGTATTGATTATTTTTCCTGACACCTCGCATCACCACCATAAACCCTTTTGTGATCTTCAAAGTGGCATTCTCTAAGATCACACCGTCACACTTTCTTCAGCTCCCTAGTCACCCCGTCACACATTCTGATCTGGATTATACCAATACCACCAATATGGCATACATGATCATTACCCATAAGTACGGCATCCCCTATTTCCAACTCCTCAAAGCTGGAGAACCAATCCCTCCTAGGGCAAATATGATATGTAGCTCTCGAATCCATCATCCACTCTGTAGAGTCGGCATAGCAAACTGACGGTCATGCAGGACATGAGTAGCCTGAAGAATCTAAATCTGAATTGTCGCCAACTGCTTTGGCAACATTCACCTATAAAGCTTGAACGATTTTTTCCTTGCTTTTCCCAGTTTTATCCTTCAACTTTGGGCATGTGTTCTTCCAATGTACCTCTTCTTTAAAAAAGGCACATCGATTTTGAGCGGTTGAATTTGTGGCGGTTTAGACTACGGCCTCGAACTGCTAATGCATCTCCTAATACCTTCTCGGAGGGTTCGCCATCACTCTTCCTCAACTCACAGTTCACCAATGCTGGGGTCACCTCCTTGTACCTAACAGTAGTTCTTCTATTTATCATAGTGAGAATAAAGGTAGCATAATCATCATCTGGCAACGAACACAATATAACATCGTCTTGTCTTCATCCTCAACCATAATGTCCATATTGGCCATATCCGAAAGCAACTTCATGAAATTGTTACCATGCTCTCTAATGGAAACTCCCCTCTTCATCTTGAATTGGTAAAATCTCTTCTTTAAGTGAACCCGATTATCAATGCTCTTCGTAAAATACTTCTCATTGAGTGTTTTCCACAATCTCTTCGTTGACGTCTCGTTCATCACATCATAAATCAAATCCAGCGTCAAGCATGATCGAATAACCTCACATGCTCTACTATTCAACTTCTTCCAAACCTTGTCCTCCATGTCTTTAGGTTTCTATTGTAATTCAAGAGTCTCCTCCAAATTTTGGGCATCCAACGCATCCATCACCTGACACCTCCACAAATCGAAATTAATCTTGTCATCGAACTTCAGAACATTAATCTTTGTATTATTGATGCTCAGACTCTGTATCGCCTTCGAAAGAGATGATCCCGATGTGATTGCTTTACCCATATTGATGATCTAACTCATCAAATAAGAATCCTTCAGAGAACCCTCCAAACGAGCCCCAAGCCAAACCCGAAGCTCTGATACTATTTTTTGTGCGTGGCGGAACTCGAAACACACGAAAGAGCACGAACAAGAACGAGATAGGTCATAAACAATAAGTAAAATACAATCACCACAGCAAGATAAACGAATTTTATGTGGTTCGACAAGTTGCCTATATCCACGGGGTAAGGAGAGGGGAGTTTTTGCTATTAGAAATAAAAAGAATACAAATAGGGTTTACAATCTTACCTAAAACCCTCAAACAAAGCTTTCAAAATCTCTCACAAATTTTCCCTCAAAGGATGCACAATTCTCTCTCAAAAGCTGCTCAAAACGCTGCTAAAAATCATGTCCTAGTTAACCCTAGTAATCATGTTTAGGGTTATATATCAACACAAAAACGAAACGGGTCAGAAAACATAACCCAGGTCAGAACCCGACTGGCGGTCAACCGCAGAACCTGTCACGGTCGACCAACCAAATCGACAAAAACATAAAATCCACTACAGAGTTTGGCGGTCGATCGTCACCAATTCCAGAAACCCGGAATCCTACAGGGTCCCTAACGGTTGACCGCAGCAGTCGACCGTCTCCAACTCCAGAATCCCCCTGCGATCTGTGCATGTTTCTGGTCGACCGGGTCGCCATTTTCGTCGTTTCTACAGATAGCTTGCACACATACGTGTTGTTTTGATAGTATTCGTACTCTTTTGCTCTCAAATTAAGCACTTCTTTGTAATCGTTTTCATACATGGGGCACATTCATATAGGCTTAGGCAAAGCAAGCCTAATCAGACATGGAATAGTGAAGATTTGATGGCACACTCATCAATTAATTAATGCATTCAGATAGCTTAAGTTGATGTCACAAAGTTGTATGATCTTCTAGTTACAAAATTCGATTACTTGAATTTGTCTTTTACTCATGTTGATGTACCTTGCAGGGTCAGGATCTCCATCCTAGTTAGTTAGAGGGAGAGTATATGTAGCTTTTAATTAGGTTAATTTGTATAAACCTGGCGGATAAAATTGTCATGTAGTTTTAATATGGAAATAAGCGCATATATTGATAAAGCTCCTAAATTATACAAGTATTTTAACCCTGCTCGCACGGGCGAATCTTTCATATAGAATCAGTAATATAAAGCGGATAACAGGAACTGAGCCTGCATCAGCAGCTTGAAGGTTAGAAGTCTAATTTTTTTTAAATATCTTTACATGTTACATGTTTTTTTTATGGTGTCTTATGTTTTATCAATATTTTAAAGGGAGACACAGGTGAACCAATAACCTCTCTTTATAAAAATCAGTATAAAAAAAAGTGTGTTCGATATCTTAGAAAATTGCTTTCAACTATTTTAATTTGAAAAAAAAACCCTCCTAAGTTTAGACATATTATAGATAAACCCACTTAACTTTAAAAATTAAAGAAGATCACCCTTACTATAGGGTGTTTTACAAATCTCCCATAACCTTTCACATTTTTCTTACCAAAATCACCGACGTCATTTCAAACTATAAAATAACTGAAATATCATTTGAAAATCAACTCATTCAATTACAAAGAAACCTTCAACAAGTAAAAGACAAATTATTTTCAATTTCATAATGTTTTCTGCCCTCTCTCCCCTCTTTCTCTTACCCTAAAAAGTTTAGAGTAATTTTTTAATAATTGAGGGGTATTTAGGTCTTTTCTCAATTACCTACTTGTCATGTGACATGCTAGACCTAACATTGTTAGCTTTCAGGGCATAAATAAGAAGAGTTCATGGAGATTTCTTTAATTTTCAAACTTGAGGGGGGTTATTTACAATGGGCTCAAACTTGAAGAGGTTTCACAATAAAATAGTTGAGTGGTATTTTCTAAGACATACCCCGTATTTGAGGGGGTTTAAGTGAGGAAGTTCAAAGGGTTATCTCAAATTTTCAAAGTTGTGCGGGGGTGGGGGGATTATCTACAGTATCTCAAACTTGATGGATGTTTTTCTTAAATTAAAATAGTTTGGGGGGTTAAAATTAACCAATGATTTTATATAGGGAGGCCCTTTAAATGAATTTTTTTCTTCTTTAATTTATATATTTAAATATATAATTATAAAGATTTTTTATTATGAATAGTTATAACCCGATAAGTATTACAAAATATTTGAGTATTAGTATTTTCTAATTAGGGATAATTTTAATTTGATGAGAATTCTTAGTTGAATATAAGATTAAGTGTCTACATGTCATCTTCTAGTAAGATAAAGATATATGTAGATACTTATGAAATAACACATGCATGTCAACTTTCCACGTACTTATAATATGACACATGTTAATTAGCTTTCTGTGCATTTAAGAATTCCACCAGTTTCTCATTATATGTAAAGGAGTATACCAGAATAAAACCAATCAATTTAGAGAACAGAAAAGGTTATGATAATTTTCTTTGTTTCCTATACAACAAAATAAAATGGCTAAATTTTAAAACATGCTTAAGCTGTTTAAAATGTGGTCGATGAGAAATTATTCCAAATGAATGTATAGAACTAAGTTATTTTTAAAAGCCACTTTAATCTTAAAATTAGGTTCTTTATGCCGAAGTATTATTTTGAGTAAATGTACATATGTGGGAGAAAATTAACGACTTATATTTTTTCCGGCTATTTTTGTTGGAGGTATTTTTGAAATTATGGCTGCCTGTCATAAGCTCATATTATATACACTATATATCATTTTGTAAATTAGTAGTTTAGACAAAATATTACCCTTACAGTTAATTAGTGTGAATCAGTGATTTTCTTGGTATATAATTAAAACGGTCAGTACAAAATCTAGTTCGTACTCTACGATCGATGTTCCCTAATGAGAAACACAATAAAAATTTGCAATAAACAATACAATCCTAAGTTTGCAAAACAGAATCCTATCCTAAACTCTACACACCACGTCTTTTAGACAATTTTGTTAATAAAAAAATAAAATCTTATTGTATATCATGGGCTTTGTTGTTGGTGTGTTGAAAGACACATCCTTATAAGACGTAAAAAGGGTTCAAAAGGAGAGAAAGGAATAATATGTTCTCTAAATCCCAGCAGTTATTATTCATTGATCTCTCTAATCAAATAAATAAAATAAAATCTAACCTAATTCTATCATAGTCCAAGCCATTATAGCTGTAGCTTCTACTTGTTCAGTCAAACACGTTTCATGCAATAAAGAATCTAGAAACATTAGCCCCTAAAGCCTCCCCTCATAAACTAGCCTCTCTTTTAGTCTCTTAGTTCTCTTTGTAACCCACCAACTATATATATATGGATTCCCTTGTGATTGATTTCAAGTCATTAGATAGAAAAAAAAAAAAGAATAAAAAAAATCCATGTGTATGCATCCCATTATTGGTAGGCTTTTTTGGGCTTGTGTGTAGAAGGCTTTTGTCTATATAAGAGTTTAAGACTTGTAGACTCTCTCTCTCAAAAGTTCGAAGTGTTGGCAATAATGTCACAAAAGAAGGGAGTTAAGTTTGAAGAGATGGTAGAGCTTAGGAGAGGGCCATGGACACTTGAAGAAGACTCTCTCCTCATTCATTACATTGCGCGCCATGGCGAAGGACGATGGAATCTCCTCGCTAGGTGTTCCGGTAAATGTGAAGAATTATCTTATTATGATTATGTATATTTGTTGGATTGTTATGTGTAAATAGATTTCTTGATGTTGTTATGTTCTGTATGCGATTAGGTCTCAAGAGGACTGGAAAGAGTTGTAGATTGAGGTGGCTAAACTACTTGAAGCCGGATGTGAAGAGAGGAAATCTCTCTCCTGAAGAACAATTCTTGATTCTTGATCTTCATTCCAAGTGGGGAAATAGGTAATTGCTGCAATTCTTCTTTTTCTTCTTGAGAGGAGAGAGAGAGAGAGAGAGAGAGAGAGAGAGACTTTAAGTTATCTTCAAAAAAAAAAAAAAAAGGG
>BQKN01063315.1:71854-112285 GCA_022839385.1 Asparagus kiusianus
CCCCCCCTACCCCTATAAATTATTAGTTACTAAAATCATACCCCCTTTAAAAGAGGGAGTTGTGGAAAAACTTTTCATGGACTATATTACACCTATTATTTTTTGATATTATATTCTAATAATAAATTAACTAAATTAATTATCATTATTAATTAATCATATTAATTTTCACTTTAATTTTGTCTAACTTGACCCTAAAACTTTCAATGTTATTATAAAACTCTCATATTAATTATTAATAATGCATAATACTATATTAATAGACAATTGCAAGTTAATAAATTATTTTAGAATGAATATAAAATATAGAATTATCCTAAAATTATATCGTGACACTCACATAGGAAAAGTATAAAGAGTATTCTTGCGTACATAAGTAAAAACATGCAATTTTAGAAAATTTTAGGATATCTAAGTGCATTAAGATATTAGTGGAGGTATATGAGTGTAACTTCCGTAAGTTGTAAGCTATTTATGTTTAGTTAAGCCTATAAAAATTTGAATCCTTTGTTAAACATAAGTAATAGTATGTGATCCCTTTGATAAATAATATACATCATATAATATGAGGTAAGAGGTTTAGCTTATATTTATATAGTACATAAGATGTGAAAAATTTTAAGCATCATATTTTGAATAATTCTCAAGATTTTGAATTATAAATAAAAGTATATACTTTGCTTAGAATCATACTCCCTTTAAAAGAGGAAGTTGTAGAAAAAACTTTCTATGGACTATATTACCCCTATTTTTAAATATTATATTTTAATCCTAACTAAACTAAATTAATTATTATTGTTAATTAATCATATTATATGCCACTTCAAGTTTGTCTTGGTCTCTAAAGCTTCCAATGTTATTGTAAAACTTCAGGCCAATAGCTTGCTGCAACATCATATATAAAATCATCACGAAGATTATTGCTAAAAGGATCCAGAATGTCATGGGGTTCTTGGTTAATGATGCACAGAGTGCATTTGTTAAAGGCAGACTCATCTCTAGCAATTTCCTCCTAGCCCATGAACTCATCAAACACTATGGAAGGAAAAATATATCTCCCAGAGCCATTATAAATGTAGATTTAAGAAAAGCTTTTGATACTATGAATTGGGGGTTCATTAAGGCAATGCTAGAGGGTTTAGGATTCCCTGGAAAAATGACAGGTTGGATCTGGGAGTGTATCACTTCTCCTAAATTCTCTCTATCTCTCAATGGATCTTTACATGGCTACTTCAAGGGTGCTAGAGGTCTGAGACAGGGAGACCCTCTCTCCCCCCATCTCTTTGTGATTGGCATGGAGTACCTGTCAAGAAAATTGGAGTTGCTCAAGGAAGACAGAAGATTCAAATTCCACCCCAAATGTTCAAAAATGAAGCTAACACATCTGATCTTTGCAGATGACTTACTAATGTTTGGAAAAGCTGATATGAGCTCAATCATCAGTCTAAACACTTGCTTACAAGAATTCTGTCAAGTCTCAGGTCTGGAAGCAAACCCCAGCAAGTGTGCAGTTTATCTGTGTGGTATTGATGACAACTTAAAGGCACAAATATGCACACATTTGAGCTTTTCAGAGGGAACTCTACCAATGAGATACCTGGGTTTGCCTTTGACAACAAGAAGAATAACACACTTTGAATGTTCCTCGCTTATAAGCAAAATTACCAATCAATTTCAAAACTGGCAGCAGAATAGAAGTTTATCTTATGCGGGGAGAATCCAAATGATTAAGTCAGTCATTCTGGGGATACAAACCTTTTGGTTCAGCAATTATATTCTGCCGACTAAGATCCTTGAAAAAATTGACAGACTTTGCTCAACATTCCTATGGGGTCAAAAAATTCATCTTATATCATGGGATTCAGTCTGTCTGAATAAGAAACAGGGGGGTTTAGGACTGTTTTCAGCCAAAGTATGGAATCAAGCTTCTGCTGTGAAGCTACTATGGATGATTCATCAGAAGAAAGACATCATCTGGATAAAATGGGTCCATGGCCATTATCTAAAAAATTCAAGTGTTTGGCAAGTTCAGCAGAAGGAAAATGACTCTTGGATGTGGAAACAACTCCTCAAAACTAGAAACATGATTTTGGAAAAATATGGAAGTGCAGATGTTGTGCTGAACATTCTTAACAGCTGCAGTAGAGGTGGCAAACTTCGGCTATCCTTGGTATATAATATCCTAACCAATCCCTCTATTGCAATAAACTGGTCTGAAACTACTTGGGGGAGGCTGAATTACCCTAAACATTCAATAATCCTTTGGTTAGCCTTCCATTCTAGACTTCTCACACAGGAAAGGTTGTGCAGATTTAGAATTCTCAGTACAAACTGCTGTGTTCTGTGTTCTAGGCAACCTGAAAATTGCAAGCATCTTTTCTTTGACTGTCAATATTCGGCTGAAGTGTGGAACAATGTTATGGATTGGCTGGGATATACATGGAGATCTTGTTCTTGGGATCAGCTCAGCAGTTGGTATTCTAGCTGCTTGAAAGGTAAAGGATTCAAGAAGGATTTGAAGCGAATGGCTCTCTCTGTGGTTGTCTACTCTATCTGGCATGAGCGAAATGTTAGGATTTTTCAGGGGATTGCAAGAACTCCTGATACTCTTCTCCGTGCTATCAAAGTATCCATTTTTTCCAGAATTTTGAATGATGATTTTCCTGCACATATTAAGGATATGATAGTGAAGTTGTAACAATTCATTTTCTTTTGTTTACCAGGTTATTAACCCTGGCTTTTTGATGTACAGCACTTTACATACTTGGTAGATGAATAAAGCATTAATTCATTGACCAAAAAAAAAAAGGTGTTTAAGTTCTATGTAGCTAGATATATCCAATAACCTAGATTATATATGCTTTGACTGGAATAAAATGACATGCATGTCAAGAGATAATAGTCTTAATTTATACATTAATTATTAGACTAAAATGTTTTGGATTGATTTCTAACGAGTGATGCTACTATGATTACTTTTTATCTTTAGGAATTAGAACATACAAGCACCACAACAAAAGTTGTAAATTATGATACATTTTGTTTCTCTAAGTGACACATTTTTGTGTTGCACAAATATTGAGTGACACATATCAAAAGTATGGTTAAAGTATGTGTGGAAAGCGTCTTTTTACACATGTGAGAATGTGTCACAAAACTCACGACACATATATATGTTGAGAATGATGACATATAGATGTGTTATAAAACTCATGACGCATATATACATCAAGAGTGGTGACATGTAGTTGTGCCTAGACCATATAAATATAAAGAGTATCATCATTCAATACTATTACTTCCAAGAAGGTAACTCATCCTAGGATTACTCTCACCAACTACTGAATTTTTAGCTTATACACTATCATAAATGTTTAATCATCATCATAATTAAAATCTAAGATTTATTATTTAAGCACATTAATAGACCCTCTCACAATCCATGTTGGATTATTAGCATTTTTAATTATATTTAATTGTATATCTAATAACACAAATATGTATCGTGATTTTCTACACTTTTTATTTGTATCGCTATTGTTTAATCCTTTGTAAATAAAATGATACTTTTATATATGTCATAAAATAAGTACGGACACATACAACTTTAGCTATAGTGAAGGTATATAAAAAGTCATATACACAAGAAGTTGTGTCATTTTGCTTTTACAATGAAATACTCGTGGTAACCCGAGAGGGTCTAATAGAGTTGATAACCTACCTATACATATGAATTTAATCTTCTTTAATATCCTTGGTTGTGCGATGAGTACCCTTGGGGGTGCCCTTTAGTCACACTTGGAGGATTGATACCCATGGTTTGAAGGATCACGGAGAAGTTTGTTCCCTTGCAAACTAAAAAAAATGAAATACTTATGGTCGAAATAAGACCAGATAAATTAAGAGTTTGTCTCATGAGGATGATACCTTTTTAGTGACGGCACATATTTGATATTATTATTATTTTGCTTTATTTATTAAATTTGTATGCCTTTTTATTTTATTTATTATACATATGCTCATAATTTTCTTGGTTAACTTGTTCTCACTTTTGACATGGACTAGTTTTTCTGTTTTAGAATTTAGACTTTAACTGTATATGAGCACCTAGCCTATTGGATCTTCCACGAGGTGATTTGATCATCTTTCTGTTGTTCATTATCACCTCTTTATTGAAATACAGTGATGTAAATATACACCAGAGAGAAAGAGAATGAAATCAAGAATATTACAAATAAAACTTAATGCAATTAGTTTTTTTTTTGGGGTCAATGAAAAGCTTTTATTCATTTACCAACATGTGAGAAAATTATGTACATCAAGATAATATCAGTCCAAAGTGAACTGAAAAAATCAAAAACAGAAACAAACAACACAGCTGTATACAGCAAAAAGCTTCAAAGAGAAAGAAGTCAATCCTTGTTGTCCACTATGAGCGAGCTATTAAAGATTGTAGACATAATAATCTCCTTTACTACCCAGGTTAGATGATCAATACTCCTGATTTTCGCTTTAAAAATCCTATTATTCCTCTCTTCCCAAATGTTGTAGATTGTAGCAGCTAGCGTCATCCTTTTCAAGCTTTGTTTGAATCCTTTTCCTTTGAGCCTTCTGCTAAACCAATCCAAAATGATATCCTAATCACAAGACTTACATCTAAATTGAAGCCAACCAATAATATTATTCCACACACCACATGAGTAGGAACAATCAAAAAAGAGGTGATTACGAGATTCCTGGGCAGAACCAGAGCACAGACAACATTGCCCAGATTGAATGATACTTCTCTTAAGAAGTCTATCCTTGGTTTGTAGTCTGTTGAGAACAGCAAGCCAAAAGACAAAACTATGCTTAGGGCAAATTTTCGCATCCCAGACTGTCATAAACCATGACACTTTACTTGGTTCTGCGGAGATGACAGGTTGGATAACTGAATCTTAGAGTTTTTGTAACATAAGCTGATGCATTGCTTCAGATTAACACTCCCAAAATGATGATTACATTATCCCTAGCTTTAAGCAATTGCTTCCACATCCAAGAATCATATGTTTTCATGCTAACTTGCCAGATAGTAGAGTTTTTCAAATAATTGTCATGAACTCATTTTATCCACAGCCATTCTTTATTAATATGAATGTACTATAATAATTTTAGAGCAGAGACCATGTTCCATTTTGTTGTAGAAAAGAGACCTAGACCTCCATATTTCTTCTCCTTGCAAATTTTATCCCAAGCAACCAGGGGAGATTTGAGAACTTGATCAGTTTTACCCCATAGAAAGTCCCTGCATAAAGTCATCAATTTTATGAAGAGCTTTAGATGGCAGAATGTAATTTGAAGTCTAGAAGATTTGGACTCCCAGAATCACACTTCTGATAACTTGAAGTCTCTCTGCATATGACAGTTTCTGATACCTCAAACAAGTCTGAAATTGACTTGTAATCTTCTTAAAAAGGGGGGAAGAATCTGTTGTGGATTCTATTAATAGGTATCTGGGGTTTCATGTAGGGTCATTACCAATTAAATACCTGGGAGTTCCTTTGATTTGATATATAACTGGGTTGTTTGACTCCTAACAACTACAAGAAAATTAATTGACCTATGCCAAATATCTATGACTACTAAAACTGCATATATAATCTTTATTTACTAAAAAAAGACATTTTTAGGGGCCAGCTTGTGGCATAAGGACATTAACAACTAAATATTTATCTCAAATGTTTGGGTTCTTCAACATGAATTATTTTCTTCCATTTTGCTAACGGTTATCTCTTCGGCAAAATTAACTATTATAATATCCTTTTTGTTTGTTTAAGACCATGTTCCTAACAAGTCTATTTTTAATCCTCTCCTTGCCCTTATTAATTATAATCTTATCATTTCTCCAAACTAATGCATTTGTTGTCTTTTGTTGCACATGATCAAATTATGTGAATCGATTGTATCTCATTTTGTTCTCAATAAGATTAATCTCTGGCCCCTCGTGAATGCCCTTCAGTTGGTACATCCACAACCATATATAGTTAATTTAAACATTTAGCTGTCTTTAGAAGAGTTGTGAGTTTCTTTCTCTCTATATAACAAATATATTTAAGAGAGCTATATCAAATTTCAAAGGACTAACATGAAAATAAGGCTTAGCAAAAGCAAAATATTGTCAGTTGTTCAATAGCCATATGTGTGCAATTCCAAGGGTAGGAAGGTGGGCAAAAAAACTTTAGCTCTATGGCATTGAAGAAAAAAAATTTTGTTTCTTCTGGCATATGCCATTTGTATAGTTCACTTGTTTCTTTTAGCATATGCCATTTGTGTTGTGTGCCGTACGGAAGTGTGCTCGACAACCAAACGAGTCGGTGAGCGATGAGAGAAGAGAACCAAACCAAATTACGAGTGCAATTCACCAAAATACGACACAAATCAAACCAAACACAGGAATTTATGTGGTTTGACAATTGCCTACGTCCACGGGGAGAGGATGAGGAGATTTCACTATATGAAGGAGAAATACAATAGGTTACAACTCACAAAATTACTCAAATATAACCCTAACCAAAGCTCTTAACTCCCTGACAATATCTCCCTGTCAAAGTGCTCAAAATAATGTTAATTCTCTCCTTAAGAACCCTAAAAACGTGTTTCTATTTATAACAAAAAAATCACAAACATGGTGGGAATCTGAAAACGAATATGTCACACTTGGGTGTGGCACAGACCACACCCCTAAAAATATGACAGATTCTGTCACACCTGGGTGTGGCAAACACCACACCCCTAACAATAGGGGCAGATTCTACCACATCTGGGTGTGGCAGACACCACACCTCTGCCTAATTTTCATGTTTGCTAACACTTTGAATAATTTGACGTCGTTTTCTATAATTCTTCACCTCGGTGAAGTGTTTCTAAAACCGAGCCGACACCAACATGAGCATCAATGCGTCATCTCACCAAATGCTGCTACACCAATGTGGTTGCCTACGTACCCCCCTCTCTCAAGGGATCAAGTCGCCCGTAGTTCATCCAAATGGTCACGAATGGTCTCAACAATCACGAATTTATAACAAATTTCTATAGTGATCGAACTTGTTGCTCAGAACCACCTTTGTGAGCATATCTGTTGGATTGTCTTTTGTGTGGACTTTCACAATCTCCAATACTTATCTTCAAGAACATCTCGAACGAAGTGATAACGAACATCAATGTGCTTCATCCTCGCATGAAAAATCTGATTCTTCGCCAAATAAATAGCACTCATGCTATCATAATGAATAGTGACGGATCGCTGTGAAACACCAAGATCTTCCAAAAGTCCTTGAAGCCAAATAGCATCCTTAACAGCCTCCGTAATTGCCATATACTTTACCTTCGTCGTAGACAAAGCCACCATACACTGTAAGGTACATCTCCAACACACCGATGCACGGATCAAAGTGAACACATACCCCATCATCGACCAGCGTTTATTTAAATCTCCAGCGTAATCCGAATCTACGTATCCAATACATAGTTGTCCACCGCTATAGTGTCCCGTTTTAAAAAAACCAACGTTGAGAGTACCTCAAATATACTTTAAAATCCATCTCACGGCATCCCAATGACTCAGACCTGAATCGTGCATGTACCTAGAAACCATGTTCACTACCTATGACAAACCCGGCCTTGTACAAACCATAGCGTACATTAAACTCCCAACTGCGCTGGCATAGGGAGTCTTCAACATTAACTCTCGATCTTTAACTGTCTTCGATGAAAGGTCAACTAAAAGCTTCAAATGAGCTCCCAATAGTACACTAACTAGCTTTGTTTCCATGCTCACATTGAACTGATGTAGAACCTTCTTCAAATAAGTCACGTGTTAAACAAATTCTGCCATTGTCTCTGTCTTTGTCGATCTCCATCCCTAAAATACACTTAGCTTCACCCAAATCCTTCATCTCGAACTCGCTCCAAAGCTGAAACTTCAATCTATCTACCGCGAATCTGGAAGTAGAAGCAACTAACATGTCATCGACATAAAGCAATAAATAAATGTATGCACCTCCATTTAAATTGCGATAGTACACGCAAGGATCAAACTGGCTCCTAATGTATGAATGACTGATCATGAACCCATCGAATTACTTATACCACTGTCCAGGAGATTACTTCAAACCGTATAACAATTTCTTCAATCTACAAACAAATTTATCTTTCCCTGCAGCTCAAAATCCCAATGCCTGAGTCAAATAGATTTCTTCATTAGATCACCATGAAAAAAATATTGTTTTTACATCTGACCGATCTAACTCTAAACCATACTTTGTCACTAAAGCTAGCAAAATCCAAATCGATGAATGCTTCACCACCAGAGAGAAAATCTCATTATAATCAATACCTTCCTCCTATGTATAGCCATTCTCAACCAACCTAGCTTTGAACCTCACGGGAGTGCCTTTAATGCTCTCCTTCTTCATATACACCCATTTGTAACCAATTGTTTTCCGTCCTTTTAGAAGCTCGACAAGCTCCCATGTGTCGTTCTTAGGAAGAGACTCCATCTCCTCCTGCATAGCCACCTGCCACAGACCATCCTCCGAACTTTGCTCAGCCTCTCTGAATGTAGTAGAAACCATCTCATCAATACTCTCCACCAGAAGTGCATACGTGATAACTATGTTTGTATACCTAGCTGACATCTGTATGTCTCTCCTCTGTCTCTGAACCGTAATAGAATCCTAAACCTGAGCCGTCGGCCCTGATCCTGCTCAATTATACATGTATCCTCCAAATCATCATCGTGCTCACCTAGCGTCACCTCAGTCGGCACTCTAATGGATACGATCCCATCTAGATAATGTGGAGCTGCATCAATCTCCATCACCTATGATGTTTCTAATATCGAGTCGCTCTCCACCTGATGAGAGCTGGGAAGCTTTACTCATCGAATGTGACATCTCTACTTAACACAATTTTCTTACCAACTGGATCTCAAAGCTTGTATCCCTTAACATCACGTTTAAATTCCACAAATATGGCCTTCCTAGCTAGAGGTTCCAATTTATGTATTCTAACATGATAAAATACAGTGCACCCAAATACATTGAGCTGATTATAGTCGTGTGCTGGCTCTCCCGACCATATCTCCATAGGTTTCTTCCCCTCAATCACAGATAAAGGCAGTCTATTGATGAGGTGGCTTACATAAGAAAGTACTTCAGCCTAAAAGATCTTCTCCAAACCACTCTGTGATAATAAACATCGGACCTTCTCCAGCAAAGATCGATTCAACCTTTCTATCACCCTTGTAGGCACTAAAAATGCTAAGGAATAAAGCAAGCTTGAACCTCACTATAAGCATGACGAGGTTAGTCATCATGATGTACCACATCTCATCCAGCAAAGCTCATCAATAGAGTCGAAGTTCGACATTGAAAATGAAGTTCGCCTAGAGACAAAAATCCTCTAGAAGATGAAGTTCATCCAAGAGACAAAGTCTATTTGTAGATGAACCTCATCAAACAGTGCCTCACCCCTAAGAAGACAAAGTTCGTCATTGAAGATGAAGTTCATCCATAAACGAAGTTCATCATTGAAGATAAAGTTCACCGTTGCCATTATTGACGAACCTCGTGTATAGCCGAACCTCGTCTGTCATAATTTTCAGATGTTGTACTTAAGGAGGGTTAATAACCACTAACTCACTCATTTAAGGAGAGTTAATGATCACTAACTCACATATTTAAATAGGAGTTAATGACCACTAACTCCCTCATTTTAAGGGGAGTTAAAGTCCATTAAATCACTCCATAATGCTCCTAAACCTATAAATAGGCACGATCAACATGAAAGAAAGGTGGGGGGATTCAGAAGCTAGTCAAAAAACCTATCTCTCCTCCATTCTCATTAATCTTCATACATCATTATCATCGGCTAATCATTTGTCCTTGTAGGTACTAAAAATGCCAAGAGACAAAAGAGTGTCGAGGCTCACTCAAACATGACGAGGTTCATCACAATGGCGAACCTCATCTCACTCAAAGACGAGGCTCGCCACGTAGTGAGGATCCACACAAAGACGAGGTTCGTCACACAACGAGGCTCGATATCAAGACGAGGCTCGCCACGCAACGAGGCTCCACATCAAGGATGAGGTTCGTCAACGCAGCGAAGCTCGTCACCCACATTGAATCAGGTTGTAACGACCACAAAGACCCAGTCAGCCACGTGGGCTAAATCTCAGGAGTCGGTTACGCCCACGACCCCACGATTGTAGCACGTCAGTTACGAGCTAAAGCTCTATAAATAGCCGCAAGTAGCTATGAAGGATGGACTTTTGGACCTTTTGGCAAAATTCCACTTCGGAAATCATTTACCAATCAAAAGGAGCGTTCGTGATCTATTTCCGATCGTCAACGGGACACAATCTCGACTCAAACATCGAGTGAAACATCCTCTCGCCACCCAGAACCCACCTTAGATAAAAGAGAAGCCAAATCTATCTTCTCTTCCTCTGTAATCGAGAGAATGAGTGATTGTAAAAGGTTCTTACCAAGTGGTAGAACCCATTCTTAATCAATCAACTTTAATTTTTCAACCCTACAACCCCATTCTGCTATGGTATATGACTAACTGTGAAGTACCTCTCTATACCCTCATCTTGACATAGTTGTTGAAAGGGGTCAAAAGTATACTCACCGCTGTTGTCGGATCATAACGTCTTGATCTTTCTCCCTGTCTGCAGTTCCAATCTCTTCTTCCACTCCACAAATATATCTAGGATTTTACTCTTCTTCGTCATGGTCTATACCAAATAACGCATAGAATAGTCATCTATAAACATGACAAACCAATGTCGATCACAAAGTAATATCGTCTTGGTGGGACCCCAAATATCTATGTGCACGTAGTCCAAGATACCCCTCGTTCTATGGATGACTATCCCGAACTTCACCTTCGTCTTCTCACCAAGAACACAATTCTCACAGAACTCAACTTTCTCACTCTTGACTCTCTTTAATAGCCCCTGCTTGTACAAAGCTTGCAATGATTTTTCACATGTGTGCCCCAACCTATAATGCCAAAGCCTGCTCGCGTCCACATCTGAAATAGCTGAAGCTATCTGTCCAATCTCAGTACTCCTATTCAGATAATACAAATTCCTATTGTGGACTCTCTTTATCACCATCAAAGATCCCTTAGTAACATTCGCTACAGCATTCTCAAATGTCACATTAAATCCCTTCGCCTCCAAAGCTCCAACTGAAATAAGATTCTTCTTCAACTGAGGAACAAATCTTACTTCATTCAATTCACGAACTATTCTATCGTGCATCTGAATTCTAACAGTATCTATCCCACAAGTACCATAGGATTGATCATTTCCCATGGCTACCACGTCCCATCGAGTTTCTCAAACGACGTAAACCAATCTCGTCGGGGAGTCATATGATAAGTAGCACCAGAATCAAGCATCCAATCAGATGCATCCACATGGTTAACATCCGGAGTAATCAATAGAGGAAAACAAAAATCATCGGAATCATCACCTCTCGTGACGTTCACCTCATTGGCCTTCGGATCCTTTTTCTTGCTATTCTCCTTTTCCTTGAGCTTCAGGCAATCTCTCTTCCAATGTCCTTGTTCCTTACAAAAGGTACACTGGTTCTTCGTTAACTGGTGATGGCCCCTTAATTTTGACCTGTTCCTATTACCACCTCTCGGATATAGACTTCTACCTCTCGTCGACAAGGCCTCTCCTGAACTAAAGTCTCTTTGTCCTTCCTCCTCAAATCGTAGTTCGTCAATTCGTTAGTCACTTTACTTAGGTGATAGAAGATCTCTCATTCAACAAAGTGAGCACGAATGTATCATACTCCTCATCGCATAAGGAGCCTAACAAGATAATCGTCTTATACTCATCCGTTATCTTCTCATCCATGTTCGCCAAGTCCGACAACAACTTTGTACAGTTGTCCACATGAGCCGCAAGTGAGGTGCCTCTGGACATTTGGAATCTAAATAATCTCCACAGCAAATACAACTAATTCTCAACACTCTTCGTAATGTACTTGTTATTAAGAATCTCCCACATCTTCATCGCAGATGTTACCCCAATCACATCGTATTTCAGCTCTTATTCTAAACAAGACCTGATCACCCCACAAGCGTTCCTAGTCATCTTGTCCCATATCGTCTTATCGTATTTTGGTGGCCTCTCATGGACCATAATGGTCTCTTCCAAATTTTGAGCATTGAGAGCGTCATGTACGTCGCTCATCCACAAACCAAAATTGATCTTGTCGTCATACTTCACAATACTAATCTTAGTATTTTGAAGTCCAATCTGAATTGTACTCGTTATCATCTTGTTGTTGTCACCAACTTCTTCTCTCATGCTTATAAACTCCAAATTGTAAAGAAAGATTCAAACTTTGATAGAATTGAGAAATTACCTAACTAAACCCTAGATAGGATTCCAACTAGATCTCCTAACCACATGAGAAAAATGAGATCTCCAACTGCAACTCCACAACATTATCTCCACCAAAACCTAGAACTCCAAGAACCAAGCTTCCAACAACAAATCTTTCTCCACCCAATGCAAAACCCTAGATTTGAAACCCTAGAGCTCTGATACCAATTGTTGTGAGCTGTACGGAAGCGTGTTCGACAACCAAACGAGTCGGTGAGCGATGAGAGAAGAGAACCAAACCAAATTATGAGTGCAATTCACCAAAATATGACACAAATCAAACCAAATTATGAGCGCAATTCACCAAAATATGACACAAATCAAACAATTCACCAAAATATGACACAAATCAAACCAAATTATGAGCGCAATTCACCAAAATATGACACAAATCAAACCAAACACAGGAATTTACATGGGTCGGCAATTGCCTACGTCCACGGGGAGAGGATGGGGAGATTTCACTATGTGGAGGAGAATACAACGGGTTACAACTCATAAAATTACTCAAATATAACCCTAACCAAAGCTCTCAACTCCCTCACAATATCTCCCTCTCAAAGTGCTTAAAACAATGCTAATTCTCTCCTTAAGAAACCCTAAAAAACGTGTTTCTATTTATAACACAACACAATCTCAAACATGATGAGAATCTGAAAACAAGTCTGCCACACCCCGGGTGTGGCACGTATCACACCCCTGAAAACAGGACAGATTCTGCCACACTTGTGTGTGACAGACACCACACCCCTGCCGAATCTTTATGTTTGTTAACACTTTGAATAATTTGACGTCGTTTTCTATAATTTGTAGTTCACTTGCTTCTTTTAGCATATGCCATTTGTGTAGTTCACCTCTAAGAGAGTAGCCTATATCATCACTAAATCATGCATATTTGAAAGTAGCTTTGAGGTGACTCAAGTTCACCAAAGAAGCTAACATACACTGAACTTGACAAAATGGGCGGTGAAGAGGAAAAATTCAAGTCCTGAAAGCGAACTCCAAAAGAACTTGATGGAGTTAGGAAAGTGATAGCCGCAAGCTTGACCAAAGAGAGAAGAGCTTGGTTGTTTGAAGTTATGAGACATTGGGCAGTTAGACTAACCCTTGGAAAGAGAGGAGAGTCGTAGAAAAACAAGTGTAAAAAGAATTTTGACCACCAAAAGAAATCTTGAAAATGGATGACACCTAAACGTGACTTAATTTAGGATGTGATCCCTTCAACATTTCATGTCATGTCAGTGTCATTTCAATGAGGGTCCCATTTGACCAGAGGAGAGAGAAAATAGAGAGAGAGAGTTTGGGTGTGGCCACAAGAAAGCATATCTAAGAGCATCTCAAAGAGCCTCCCTATCTCATGTCCTTGAGGGAAAAATTTGGCTCCAACAAGCTCCCTATAATGAAGACTAAATATAGGGCTTATGATTTGGTATTCCAAATCAAAGATAAGAAATGACTCCCTATATTTAGTCTCAACATAAGGAATATTGTTGGAGCAAAATTTTCCCCCCCCGCCCCCCCCCTCTCCTCCTCCTCCTCCTCCTCCTCCTCCTCCTCCTTATATTTTTAGTCTAGGACATGAGATAGAAAGTCATTTGGGGAGCATTGTTGGAGCACTTGCTCATTATTTGACTCCCTATTTTCTAGGATGAGAGATTTTCTCCTCAAATATAGGGAAAACCTAAGATCATTGTTGGAGATGCTCTAACGGATCAAGTTTACTGGATGTTGGTGACTGAAAGGATAAGAAACCTCTTATCGGTGAAAGCATGAGATTTAGATATCAATATATTGGTCTAAGCATACTCCACTTTTTGAAGCATCATATATGCAGAGTTCAATATTCATATCAAAACCATCCACATGCGAATGGCGATTTTGAGCTTTCACTAGAACTAGCAGGAACATAAAATGAAAATTTCGTTTCCCTAATGTGTGGCTCGGAACCACCCATCGCATGTAGATGATTTTCATAGGATATACAGTAATGAACTCAGTCAGCTGAAAAGTCTTCTTTATTTAAGGTGAGTGAGAAGCTAGGGGGAGAGGGAAAATGAACTTTTATGATTGATTCTATAGCTAATATAAGTAAATTGTATTTTGCGGATTACAAACAGATTCGAAGGAAGAGAATACGAGGTCCATATTAAAACAATAATTCATGTACAAATGCATGAGGTTGGGTTTTATACTATTATGGTTTTTGTTTGATTTGACTTCGTTGAATTGCACATATTCGCCTGTCAAAATCAATAATGCAATATTTTTTTAGCTACAAATTAAATGTGGTTATTTAAACTATAATTGTATTTCTTAAAAGAAGTAAAAAACAAATTGATACTCCGAAACAAACACCAACAACTAAAATCGCAATTTTGATTCTATACTCTACAACTAAAACATACAATTGTAATTATAATTGTACTCAACAGCTATCTATATACTATTACTAAAAGTTGTTACCCTTCAATTCGCCACTTGGCAAAAATGACACTTGGCAAAAATGACCCATACCATTTTAAACAACACTTGGCAAACATATCAATTGTTATCTTCTTGCAAGTGCCACTTGTCAAGTTTCTACAAAAGTTCTCCATATTAAATTTGAAATAAAAAATAAAAAATTCTCCTTGAGCTTTGAACTAAATCTCCTTGCCTTTTCAAAAACAAGATGCTTCGTAAACTGTTTGAACGCTTCGTAAACTGTTTGAACCGTTTGTATTCTTTTGCGACATCAATTTTTATATATTAATCAAATCCGTGCATCGCACGGGCCTGAAACTAGTTAGAGTAATTGCAGCAACATGGAACTAACACTTCCATTGCAATTACCGAGATAGCGAACCAGACAACGTTACAAATTTAAAACTCCGTACAGTATTTCCCATTTTGAATCAAATTGGTATTCTGTCCCACTCTTTGCACCTGTTCAAATTTAAACTTTTTACTTCATTTTTCATCCGTCCGTTTACATATCCAGTTTTTCTCCTTCTTTAGTCAAAACCTTAGCTAAGATTTCAACGAGCACCAATTCTCCACATCGCTTCAATCTGTGGCAATCATAAAGTCTTCATAGAAAACAAAAATCCAAAAGGAAAAGTTTTCAGAATTGAAGCTTATATGTGGCATATTCAAATGAAAAGCTCGAACTTTTCATTAACCATGTGAGCAGTTGAGTGTGCGTCCATCTCAGTCTTTGTCAAAGATAGAGTCACGATGGGACTCAACTCCAGAGAGAGAGAGAGAGAGGGAGAGAGAGAGAGAGATGAAAGCAAAATCAACTCTTAAGGCAGATCCCAATCCATCTGTGGATCATTAAATCTGCTTTCACTGTGATCTTTAAATTCAATCATCAATCATCACCAACTAAAATACTTCCTTGTTAAGTGACCTTGACTATTTGGGGAACTCAAAATTGTTTCTCTTGCATATATATATATATATATATATCCTAATTTTTTAACATAAGGCAAAGAGATCATCAAATATTTCAATGTGTTCCGACGAGGTTAAGAGACTCTCTGTTGTACTGATATCAAGGAGTCCAAATGCTAAAAACTAATCTTAAGAGATGCAAAGTATTGGTAATACATGATGTGTACTGACAATTAGCTCTGATTCCGACTTAAATTACATCATCGCCATTTTCTTAAACATCTCCAGACGATCAGCCCATCGTCTAATCTCATTTTAATTATTGTAGTTCATATATTTGTTATAAGCTGTCTCTTCCAAACTAAAGTTCTCCAATAAACCACCAGTAAACTTGTAACGATGATGAAGGAAAAGACTAGAAAGAAGACGGTCAAATCTATCCTAGACTATTAATCTAACCAAATCACTGACCAGGACTATTTCAATTTGGTCCCTAGAAAGAGAACAGGCCAAAATACTTGTACTTGGCAATAGGCAACCATGTCCATAAAGGAACAAATTCAACTAATGATTCAAATAGCTTGATTTAAACCTACCAACAACCAAACTTCGCAATTCAATGGGAAGTACTATCATACACTTTCAGGGTTTTAATAAAGCCACGGCTCCTCAATTGGAATTATGACAACCACTATGATTTGATGTCGAAATTTTATCATATGATATACAGGGTAAATAGTATATTACACCACTAACTGTAACTTTTTTTAGCAGCAAATCCACTCTTGACTTAAAACACGGAGAGATCATACTGCAAATCTAATAAATAAGGAATTTATGGCAAACCCATTTGTCAAAACGCAGCTTTCTGCAAGTTCCCCTGGCATATGTAGTAAGAAGTTTAAATCTGGAGAAAAAGATTTCTTGATTATATTTAGGTGAAATCAATGTCGATACAAAATAACTTATTTTTTTCAATTAATTTTACATTTCGGACAAAGTCTGTATTACAACTCATAATACACGGTATAACATAACCTTCAAATAAAAAAATTTAAAAAAAGAATACAGAATACTTACCCCTTTCACCACAATCTCGGTTTCTAACAATCAAAGAACTCGTTGTTTACTCTAGCTCTATACAGCTGCAACATTCCATGAGCATCAGCACAAATTTTGATCTCAGTATTGGCCGGCACAAAGAGTATATGGCCCTCACAGATCACTGTACCTGCAGCTGCTGAGCCCGTGCACAAACTGCCCGTGTCATACTTTTTTTGAGTTAATTTTACATTTAATACAAATTATGTATTACACCGTATAACATAAACTACAATAAATAAAAAAAATTTAACAAGAATACAAAATACTTACCCCTTTCACCAGTAATCTTGCCTTCTAACACTCAAAGAACTTGTTGTTTACTCCAGCTCTATACAGCTGCAACTTTTTATCAGCACAAATTTTGATCTCAGTATTAGCCGGCACAAAAAATACATGACCCTCACTGATCAGAGTATCTCCAGCTGCTGAGCCCGTGCACAAACTGCCCGTGCCAGCTACGACAAGAAGTAGGGATGAGCAGGGGACAGCAGAGACAACTACAGACTCTCCTGATGGAAGTAAGCAGCGATCAACTTCAAATTCATCGAATGGAGGTGTATACCGTGAGATGTGAGGGTTTAAGGGAACACCTTGCAATATTTCAGGGAAGCCCTGCGTAGAGTTTAAGAACATAAGAATGAACTAACAAAACTATGTTGCCAGGCATTTTTAATTTATATCAAATTGTTTATCTGATATGGTGTTCATGAATTAACTCTTACATTACATCTTAGCAGTGGAGCTAGGCTTTTCATTCAATAATCACATAAAACAAAATACGATAAAATCACAAAGCAGTAAAACAAACAGAACACACAGAATACGAAATAGCTACAAGAACAAATCCTAAAAAACATAGTCATTTTCAATAATCTGTATCATAGGAGATTTGTTTTTATTCGCCTCGCGAAAGGTATTAAATCAGGTTAAAATAAATCGCAGAATATGACCTTTAACTAGGGCTGTGACAAAGTACAGCTTGAGGGAATAGGTAAAAGCTCGTTATAGCTGGTTTGAGAACAAAACAAGCCGAGCTTGAAAAGAAAGATTAAATATTGAACAAACCTGAGCAAAGCTTTATTTTGCTCTGTTTTCCTCGAGGTACAAAGGTTCCTTAGGGAGCTTGTGATGTTATCTACATTATTTCCATATTTGATAACTATAAAGCCATATATTTCGGTCACTTGATTTAAATTGAACTTACAGTCCTGCTGATTCTGTACATTAGGTTTAGCAAAGTAAATACTTCTCTAAATGAAAGAAAAAAAAGATTTCTTAGCTATCAAAGAGGATCCTACGCTCTTCAGGCTTAAATGAGAAGGTTGAGTTTAGCTTGGCTTGACTCGAGCTAGTAAAAACAGTACCTTAACAAACAAAACCGGAAGAAATTCTGAACTCCTTCACAGGAAGAAAGGAACAGAAACAACCATACACTTAACAGGATTCATTCAGGTAACGACAAAGCTAGGAAAGGGTTCGCCTCAACCAACAGTCTACAAGAGATCCACGGTTTACTTTGATACAAGCTGTTTATGCATATGATAGTTAAGAATGATACCAGGCTAGGCAAAATAAAGTTGTACTCTCCTTTTGTTAAAACTACTTAGATGAATAGTTATACTGAACAGCTATTGACAGCAGGATATGAATAATGAGACTCAACAGAAACGAAAATTAGAAAGTATGTGAACTGCACCTAAGCTAGAATAAGCCTTCATATAAAAAAGTGTAAAAGAGCGCAGAAAAGCTTTCATATCAAAATATCCAGCTTCCTATTTTCGTTTTATCTTTCTTCAATTGCAAAGAAATGCAACCAGACTTCAGTGTTGTTCAATTCATCTCATTACCATCCTTTCCTCCTCCAGGTTTGCGTGTCCTCAGGTAGGACCTGCAGTCTAATTGATTACCAAAATCTCATCTACTAGTTATCAGGTAGGATGATGTCAATCATTCGCGCCTCACAATGACAGGTTTGATCCCAATATCTCTCAACAAATTTCAAATAACACTTCTTATGTTGGTATCATCTTTTAATATAATTAAGGAGAAAATGCCCTTCTCGTGAGAATGCGCATTCAAAAACACTAGAAAAAGAGAAAAAATATGGCAAATAAAAGTTGAATACAAGAAAAGCCACTTTCAAGGAAAATAAGCAAATGGTCAGAAATAAAAATATAGAAAATAAAGAACAGGTAATGAAAACACTCACCTGTTTATACGTCAGCATAGAACAAAGAGTTTGCACATCCCTGTACTTAGGAGTAAGTCCAGCTCGCACAACATTATCTGATGTTGCCATACATTCAATACATTCGCCAGAAATATACGCATGGGGTTCGTTAGCACCAATGTGCAAGGCTTCACCTGGGTTAAGCTTCACATAGTTGAAGAAGAATGACGATATAACTCCAATATCAGATGGATACTGCTTCTCCAATAGTAGCACAAGGTCTTCCTTCTCATTCAGCTTTCTTATCTGATCCCAATAAGATATATTTTATCAGCTATGTCATTAAAAGATGGTAGAATAGACAGCAAAATCAGGTAAAGTAATTGAAAGGTTTGAGTCTGTATAAAGAATAACACTAATAAACTGATTTAAGTGGAATAAAAGAGAGGAAGAATCATATTAATTTTCAGGTTAATTTCAGAAGACTCCCTGAATTTTGGGGTTGTTGCAGATAACACCCCCGTACTAATTTGAACCCCCCCCCCCCAAAAAAAAAAGCCCCCCCCCCCCCCCCCAAAAAAAAAAAAAAACCATCAGGGGTGTTGCAGATATCCCCCTGATTTTTTTTGTACACTAAACCCGCTGAACTTTGGGGTGTCTAACCAACCCACTGACTTCAAGCTTTTCCCAGTTGACCCTCTACTTGTACATGACAAATAGCTAAAATTTTTTTGTCAGAGAAACCCCCCTTTGGGGGGGGGGGGGGGGGGGTCCGTTTATTGTAAATGACAATTAAATTTGGGAATTTTTCCTAAAAATATTTTAATTATTTGCTATTTACAGTTAGGGAAGTTCATTGAGAAAAGTTGGAAGTTGACGGTTATGTGGGAGACCCCTAAGCTTTATTTATTTATTTATGTCTTTTTTTTGTTGGGGGGAAGGGGGCAAGGGGTTAGTTATATACCAAAATTTCAGGGGTTCATCTCAACATGGGTTATCTCAACACCCCCCTAAATTTAAGAGGATTTCTCAAATTAAAACAGCTCAGGGGTTCATTTGCCACACCCTTAAGTTCAGACGGGTTTACTGAAATTAACACTAAAATTTTCATTTAAAGAAAATAACAAATCCTACAAAAGTGGAGCTTGTACTAATTAATAAACTATGATTCCAAATAAGACATCAAGCCAAAAACTGTTGCAGGTGCTTTACTTATCATCATAGCGGCATAGCCTATATCCCATCAAAATAGGATTAACCATAGAACAAGACAATTTACATAGTTCTATTTAAAAATAACCAAAATATTCACCACCAAGGGGCGATCTGCCATTAGTCATCAAACTAGGTGCCTAATTCTTCAGCGAGGAAGCTAAAAAGTGGGAGCATTTCCATATAATCCCAACCAAAAAGTAGTATAAGCTATTTACTCACCACTACTTGCTACCAACCAAAGAGACCTACTCTTTCACTACAAGTAACAAGCTAGGCGGCCGGCGGGCAAAGAGGGAGGGGGGGGGGGGTTGGGGCCTTGGCGGTAGGGCTAAGCTGGAGCCTTTTTTACCGCTCCCAGTCATTGTTTTAAATATCCCCGACATGGCCCGGTATATCCTCCGATATATCCTTTTACAGTGCTTGCCGCAACCGATATGGTCTTTAAATATCTTTTACCGCTTTTTGGCTATTTTGAGTGATAAATCCCCGATATGGCCGATATATTAGCCGATATGTGGACCAATATATCTTTTTATATAGCTTGTTGCAAAATAATATACCGTATTTGGAATTTTTGGGTGAGATATCAAGATTTCCCCATTATATCAAATAACATTTTGCCCTAAAAAAAGCAGATCGAATGTTGTAATGTTGCTTTGCTTTTTTGTTTGTTTTAGAAGGTTGATTAGTGATCCTAAACATATATTATTCATATTTTGTATGCTTAAATTTCATTACATATGTTGAGATTATATTTTAATGCATTATACTATGTATGCAAACATTCATTATGGCATTCCGATATTTACCACATATCCCCGATATTTCCCCGATATCCGCAATCCGATATGAATTTTGGTCATCCGATATTTTTCCGATATCCGATATTTAAAACCTTGCTCCCAGTAGTCTGTCTTAAGTTAACCAGGCTAGAATTGGGATATTGAGAAAGAAAGCGAAGCGGTTAGACCATAGCGGAAGAAAGATAAATGCAAGAGTCAAAACTTAACTGTTTCATAAAATTATAATGCTTGTATTTTCTGGCGAAAATTGACAATTTCCTATTTACGTAGGTGACATGATCATTGTTGACCATATTACCACTTCCTTTTCAACTGGAAAAAGCAGCTCACAATGGCTGCGGCCATGAAGGACCTCAATCCTCCAAAAGTGTCCCAAATTGAAAAGGAGAAAACAATAAGTGCAACACTCCAGACAGTATGTTACAATATAACCCTATAGCTTGTGCTATAAAAAGAACCCTAGGCACCAAGGTGGCTTGCCTACCAGGCTGTCACTCATAATATTGAGAAACCAAGGAGCTTACGGCCCTAATAAGAATGGAAATAATCAATTTGAATCAAATATCAAGGTGTTCATATTGCATTTGTCTAAAATTTCGCATTTCAAATTTGAATTTTCTTCTCAGAATTCTAATGAGAATACTCCATTTTACAGATATCAAGTTTTTGACTATAAAGTGACTTGTATTTGATTATTATTTATAATATTACACGCATGATATTATATCCCTCTTACTTATAGATATCAAGTTTTTGACTATAAAGACACTTCTATTTGATTATTATTTATAATATTACACGCATGATATTATATCCTTCTTACATTTCTTAATCTACATTTTATACATATCTTCAGGGACTGAGATTCCAAATTTGTTAAGGAAATGATAAAATATGTGAATGCTCATGTTGATTCATTTAATATAGAAATATCAAAACATATTTGATCTCTTAAATGATTTTTGAAACAAAAATTTGAAAGAATACTAGATGATTAATAACCAAACTATTTCCAAACCTAGACTGCAGAAAGCTGAGTTCCACTTAGGGCCGATCAGGCAAAACATGTTCAATGTCTTCTTTTCGCTTTCACTCCTGGTTTTTTTTCCATTGCTTTTTTTTCCTCGACTTTGCAGCATTTGCTATCACTCAAGATACATATCCGAAACTTTATGGATTTCACCCACGATGCTACATACATCCTATCCTCTTTCATTTTCCCATGCATACAACACTGAATATCAACATGGCTAGTAATCTCATGTAAACTCAGCCAAATGTCTCCATAGATAACCATTATGCATGACTTCCACAATAGTATTTGGTTGAGCACTAATATGATCTAGCTATTAACATCACACATCCATTAATCCAGTTAGTAGCAGTAAAAGGAGTGTTTTGCAACTCTTATGAACAGTAACTTGAGAAGTAGACACAGAATACCTGTTGCAAAAATACAGGTGCGGGCATGGACACGGGACATGGAAAAATTGTCAAAGTAAGGATACAGGGACACAGCTATAAACATAGATATTAAAATTAATAATCTATATGAGATCGATAGCATTTTTCATTTACAAGTTATGAGAACTAAAATCCTTATCTGTTTTATGATTCTTTTATTGAGTAGTCATAAGTTGAAAAACCACTCGGTTTTTAACCAGATACCCAAACGACCATTTAAAATCATACTTGTGAATAGGTACGTGCTACAACAAACGTGTCCCGAGTCCAACAAGTTGTATTAATTAAGGTGGGGTACGATACACGTTAAAGAAGTGTAACAGGATTCTTTTAAACTAAAACAGGTAGATGAATACGTGTCTGAATATATGTATGAATATATTCAGGAAGTGTACAAGGAGTGTCAGACATGGACACAAATACGGGAAGTGTCGGACACGGATAGAGGAGCCTAGATGAAGTGTCCATGTAACCTAACAAAATACTAATGCAGCCCCCACTCTCATTGTAAGTTCAATGTCTCAATATCTCCTCATACGCCCAGTTTCTTCACAAAGAAAGAGGTTTGCATGGACTGACGCATGTATCATTTTCAGGAGAACTGTTTGTGGTTGACCTACTCAAATTTCAGATTATGCATTATATCTTCTGTGGTTGACCTACTCAAAGTATTTCTGTGAGCATCAACATGTGTGTATGCCTACCTGCTAAATGAGGATTTTCATCCTTTTTTTATCCAGGTACCACCATTCTCCCACCAAGATATCTAAATTTCTATCATATTTATCAGTTATAAATTCATGCTATCAGAACATGCTCCATCGCCATGATAAACCTCCAGAATGATCTGGGACTATAATAGTAGCACCCGAGTGCACATGGAAAGAATTCAGAAAATGTGAAGATTATATACGGTAAAAAGAATATAAGAAGATTATGGACTTGCTGCCTTGTCATAAATTCAGTGAAATAAAGGAAAGTCTACTTCATTTAATAACTAAAAAACAGCTACAACTTAAGCATCATCAAATGTGCAGATAGAAATCACTTTTCTAACAATGCGATTAAAAATTTTAAAGATGAAAAATTAGAAGAGAATTGAGCAGTACCTTACTTTCCTCATTCAAACGGCTTATCAGTTTTAGTACTAGTTCAGAAATTTTGCCTTTATCAGCTGACATAAGCCTAGTGAAGATTGACCGTAGAATAGCCTTTACTCCCTCATGTTTGTCTTGTTGCTTAATATCCATTATTTTGTTTGCATCTTCTAGACCAACCAGCTCTTTGATCTCAGGAACATTACTAAGAACATTCTTGAGCTCCTGCATCAACAAAGAAACATTTCAATTATTACACACTGTGGTTCTTAATTTAAATTTTCAAATGCTGTTTGGATTAAAAACATAACCTGGGATAAGAAACTATACACCCAGCTCAATGTTAATGGAAGCACCAACTGAAAAGCAAATCCATTATGGCATTTCAAGAAACAAGTAGATGGAAGCGGGAAGCCTGCTACTAGAAAGAAGATATTTTCTTTCCTATATATACGTAGTAGGACAAATTTGCCATTGTGAAACAAAGTTTTCAGGATTAAATTTACTAAAGGATACACAACCATACCATGCCAATAATATACATGCAAAACTAGCATAAACCTGAACGTCTAATGAAAGATACACAAAAAAAGGAAATAAGGCAACATCACGATGGAAAATTACTACAGTTTTACAAATCGATTATATCATTGATACTTGCTTGCAGACATTTGATAATTCTTCAACATGAAAACGTGTTGACAAAAGTCACAAAACAATGGTGCAAGATGAAACTACTTCACACACGCAGCACACAGAACAATAGTGCAAGAAAAAATTCAAAACAACCAACAACATGACAATGTAAAGCATTCCATTCCATTGTTTTGTGTTATTTCTTAGGTATAAAACAAAGACATTGTTCTATTCTTAAACTGCCCTGCTACTACCATTCCACCATATTGAGTGGACCACTCCGTAAGCTGCAAATACATTTATTTTTTTACTATACTGATCCATGTTCCTCGTTCCTACAGTAGTATTCATACTTCTGGCTGCTCCAAATACAATTCTTTCACATCCCTAAATGGTGAATACTTGCTTGTTCAAACTATTTCAAACAGTAATTTTGTTTAAAAGAGGGAAATGGAAGTCAAACATAGATCCTAAGCATCATGCTGTTAGTTTTGTTAATAAGATCATTTGATCCATGTGACACATAATTGGCCTGAAACTTCACAGGCAAGGTTATCGATAGCGAATAACGTCACGTAGCGATGAGGCATTGCTAAGGCTATTTGAGCCTATTGCGGTAAAAACGCAAAATCAAATAGCGGTCTAATTTAGATATGTGTAAATACTAAAAAAATATTAAAGAAAAATCTAGAAAAACTAAAATTGCATATTTGATGATTTAAAGAGATACTAAACATGAAATAGACATGTATTCATCACATAATACCAAAAACGACTGGAGGAGAAGTCAAAGAGTCGTCATCTTCGAGAAGATGAGCTGAGCAGTGAGAGGACCGCCATAGGAGGAGCTCACGGAGGAGGTGAGAGGAAGTGCTGAGTTAGGTGCCAGAGGCTATGAGAGGAGGTGGGAGCACGTTGAAAATCGTGGGAGGCGGTCGAATGCAGTGGTTAAAGGTCAAGTTTAATTTTAAAAAAATAAACCTCAAACCACTTTTAAATAGCAGTCAAAAAACGGATTTTGCACGCAATCATCCGCTTACCGTTAGGGCACGCTATTGGTCGGTCGCTTTTGCGAACGGAAAGTGCATATACCATAATATGTCACCGCTATTGGGCGATAGCGTAACGGGAAAGGACCGCTAATGTTATTAGCGCCACTATTACGGGGCTATTTACCGCTATTTATATCAATGTTCATAGGTGAAGAACATGACAATATTCAATGAGATGATTTTTTTCAATTAAATAACCTTCAATAAGGTGCAAACATATGCTGCTAAATAGCTCACCTAGAAAATGGTAAAATTCCTATCGGACAATGAATTCTATGCAAGTAACTTTAGAAAAAAAATCGCTATCTATGTTGTCCTGGATTTCCTAACAACTACACTCCGGGCCCAAGCCTAGAAGAAATAGGTGGGCAGTAGATAGGGTGGAAGTGACAAATAATTAACAAATAGTTCGGTTATTATTCGTCCAACTATTCAATTATATTCAATTTAATAGATCATTAATCAGTTTTTAGTATTTGGTTCATAAACGAATAGAACTTAACCGAATGTATATTTGTTTCACTTGATTATTAAATATTCGTTTATGTTTTATGTCTATTGAATTAAATGGCAAATTTAAATATTTGTAAAAAATTTAATTATTTTAAATTGAGGTGTAAATTTGATGAGAGATAGAGGGGAAATAAACAATTATGATGCTTTTGAGGGAAGATCTACAGTTATATACAATTTGGAGGATTTATGTGCAAAAATATCCAAACAAATTAAAAAGACAATTGTGTCAGTCCTAAGGTTCAAGTCAAGGTCCATTATGTTTGGAATTGAAGCTACCAGGCAAATGGACTATCGAACGTTCGTGAATGATTATCGAATAGCAGTTATATATAGATGAATCGAATATCAACATCATTGCGGTATCTGACTTGAATTCAGATATTTGAATTTCAGCAGAATTTGAATTCAAATATCGTGATATTTGATTCAATATGTTGTTTTCCACCCCACTAGCAGGCAGCGTGTACCATATAGGATCTATGGAATGAACAAGTACTAAAGGGTGCATATTTCAGTGACAAAGAGGAGAGATCTTATGAAAGCATGAACACTTGAATCATGATGGATCATTGTCATAAAATGAAAAATATCAATATTAGTCATGTTTATCCTGCCAATTTCTTTCTTTTCAAATTTCCATATCTATAAAATTTTCTTAATTTTTTTATTTTCTTAATTTTTTTATTTTCTTAATTTTTTTATTTTCTTAATTTTTTTATTTTCTTAAAATATTAAGCTAAAAAATTCGGTTAATTTACTTGTTCTTCTTTGTACAGCTATCTACATTATTTGTTTTCTACTTTAAATTTTAAATATCATTTAAGCAAAAAGTGAAATTTTTCTTAGATAAAGCAGTATACTTTGAGATAAACTTTCATGTCATATACTTTCATATCATATATTGGATGATCAAGATAAATTTTGATTTGACTTCCTTTGAATTATAGTATGGATAAAATCATATACAGATAAATTTGTGTATCAATTTATATTGTTTTCATTGAAAATATTGTGATAAAATAATCAGTTACTATACTTGTTTAATTTTTTTGCTCTAACTGGTGAAAAAATTGAACTCGTTTCATACATTTTGATTTCATGAGGGTGAAGAAATTTGCGCTGGGTGGATCTAACTAATTTGGAGGGTAACAAACATTTTTGGGAAGATAAGAATAGGTAAAATATATATACACATTAAAACACAGAAGTGCCAGTATTTTTCTAAAATTAAATGGATTAAATAAGTTGTGTAAACAATATCATTCATGGCTCTCACTGGATCAAGAGATATTATCAGTGAATTATAAAGTTTCCATACAACCAAGGTTGTAAATGATCTCTACTCCACACAGATTCGAAATAAAATTAATTAAATTAAACGAAGTACACTCTTCAAAGAGTGTTACCAAATAGAAATTTCAATGTAAAGGAATAATTTTGATATATGAAAGATTTAAGGGACCAATGTAGAATCCTAAAAGCAGGTCTTTTATGCATACCCCTTAAATCCTGTGTATTTGCAAAACCATCCCTAAATATCACTATTTACAGAACTACCACCACACCATAATCAAATTTGGGGGAAATACCTCCAAATCAGAAAATAATCAATTTTGAGATACTAATTTGCTACAATGTAAAACTATCAACAAAATAGTCAAATATTTACTCATTATATGGCTTTGAGTATGATTTTGGGTATTATTTAGATTATAAATTGGTTTGGTCATTAAGGGACCAAATTGCAAGACTTTTAGGAATTTGAGGGACTTATGAGCAATTTAAAAGATTCGAGTGACTAATATAACATTATGAAGATTTGAGACCATAATGGTAGAGATTTATTCCTATCAAGTGGGCTATATTGTCTACTTCATATAGTTTGGGTTTACATTTTGATTATCATCACCGAAGTGGGAATAATAATAATAAACATTGTAGCACAAAATAATTGTGAAGGATAATGGCAAATAAAACAATTACAAAATGCTAAGTCGGTTGCAGTCATGAAATAGCATACTTGGGTGACATTTAGTGGGGCCCACAAAGCCAAATAGAGGAGAGGACCGAACAGTAAGAGCAGAACTGTCCGAACATAATGTTACACCACAAAATAACTAAGCACACAGCTAGCGACTAGGCTCTTTTTATATGTATCATATGATTTCATTTTAAAGGAATTAATAAAAAAGAAGTTGATTACAATGTTTTAAAATTAATTACATTGGATGTTAATATATAAATAATTTGGGAATATGAAATATTTTTAAATTAAATATATTTAATTTGAAATATATTAAATATTTAAATAAGCAAAGAGAAGAGGAGAGAGAAAATCCGCAGAGTGAGATCATAATCCACCAATTTTGACTTGGACTTTCTCTAAAAATTTCTCATTTAAAATGTGACATCCCGCGTGATTGGCACGACATTTCCAAGAGAAAGGTTTAGTCCCACATCAGCGGGAATATGTGTAATTAAGGCATTTATATAGTGAAGCTAAAGACTCAGTGTAACATCGGCTAGCCGATTTTGTCAATGGTTTGAGCCAAACAACACGTTACACTCAGTGGGTCCTACGGCTTGCACGCACTAACGGACTTGTGGGTCCGAGACGTGACAAATGGTATCAGAGTAGTTACCAGCCGGAAATGTAGAGCTAAGTGCTATGCGGGACTAAGTGCTACACCGTGTGAATGCGGTGAGAGCCACCTCTAAAACCCGTAGGAGCTATCTCTAGAGTCCACATTGCCTGGCGGTGATATTAGGATGTGCTAATTGTCATGCCGCGACGAGGACGTCACCTTTGTAAGGTGGGGTGAATATGACATCCCACGTGATTGACAACGATATTTCCAAGAGAAAGGTTTAGTCCCACATCTGTGGGAATGTGTAATTGAGGCATTTATATAGTGAAGCTAAAGACTCAAGTGTAACATCAGCTAGTCGATTTTAGCAGTGGTTTGAGCCAAACAGCACGTTACACTCAGTGGGTCCTACGGCTTGCATGCGCCAACGGGCCCGCGGGCCCGGGACGTGACAACTATAGAGTTTGAATAGAGTGTGGATTTTGAAATCCTAATCCTGATAACAATCATACACAACAAATAACACATTAATTCAAATCCAAATCCTAGTCCTAAAACAATAACACATTAAATTCAAATCCAAATCCTAGTCCTAAACCAATAACACCCTAAATACAAATGTGAATTCTAGTCCTAAACCAATAACACCTCAAATTTAAATCCAAATTCTAGTCCAAAACGAATAACACCCTAAATTGAAATCCAAGAAAAAATCCAAATCAACAATCCTCAACCAATACCCCCCACCCCCCACCCCACCCCCACCCCCAAAAAAAACCCCAAAAAAGGACATTCTAAGAAAAGAAAATTAAAAGTTTTGACATGTAACTTGGTGAGCAATTTTACACAGAACACTTAGAACATAAACGAGAAGGGAAGCAAGTGGCCACACTGTATGTTCCTCGTTAGATATGAATGGGTGTTAAATTTCTCGTATTTCAAGTATCAGCCTCTTAAGTGTAGGATCCTACTAAGTTTTACTCTTACTATGTTGTCAAAGAGCCATCATGGGTAAAATTTATTCAGCGATTCACGACCCAATGTAAATCAAACGCATGTCCAAGAGAAAAAAGGTCCAATGCATCCTTTCTAAGTAAATATAGTTATTACCCAAGGTAAAGCAGTTAACAAACAGATTCTCGTTTTTAACGGGGACAAACATCCATGTTGAAGAACTAACTCCTTGATAGTAAAAATGCAATACAAAAAAACTATACTTAGAAGCTAGTTTATCCATTCCACTTAATATAGCAACTACTCGAGTCCAATAAGAAATACACAAGATGTACCTTAGTGCTGACGAAGCCGCAAAGAGCCTTGAACTCTGTGATGGCAATTGCCATCTCAGGCTTATGGTTTGGGTCTTTATAAATGTTAGGTTGCTTCTTGTTTAGTGTCTTTGCCAACTCTTTATCCGGATGTGCTTGTATTGATAAAGCCTTTGCCACCGACAGAACCTAAAGCATATATAAGTAATTAAAGGCACCCACAGGATATATGAAATGAAATAGGGATTACTAGTATAGATTATATAGCCTCTAACTGAAACCTGAAACAAGGAAATTGTAATTAAAGAGCATATATAAGATTTAGCAGAAGTTGCAATCTATGACGGAAAAAAAGCAGAAAGTTACAAGCACAGTGGGAATATCGTTATCAAATCCTGAAACAAGAACAAACAAGTTTGATTTATCTACTGATTAATCAATTTCCCTACTTGGCTAGTAAAAATGAAACTATATAAAATTTGCTCAAGAATTTGCTCAAATAGCAAGATATGTTTAGACAAAATTCTCCATGAAATCACTAGAAAATTTTACCATCTTAAGATAATGGAATTTGCATTACTAATTACATGTCTTTTCCGTTGAAATCTAATATCCTTATAGATTCACCTGATAAAACCTGAAATTAGCCACAAAAAATTCAAAAATAAATTAAGGAAAAACTAACAAATGCTTATACTTTCGCAATTAAACTAAAGAAGATTTTCCATGGATAAATAAAGTAATAAGAAAAAAAGAAAAATAAAGAAGCAGCTTGAAATAAATTGTTGATCAACAATCCTAATTCAAAATACAAATACAAATCAGATTTTTCTCTCTCTTCTTCTTCATTGTTATTTCACCATCACATTTCATGCAGATTGATCACAACAACCATAAGAATCACTGCAAAATACATAAATTTTGACCCATTATCTTTCCTCTTATTTTCAATAAATTCTAGACCAATCCAAACCAACACAATAAAGTACAGATACAGTTTTCGCTACATCAACAGTGACCATGAATATGCATATAAAGTGAAAAGGGCATAAATTTCCCAACAGATTCCTTCCAATTCACTGTTGCAACGAAAAAGTGAATCCCCCTTAACAGTAGCCATTAATATGCAAATAAAATGAAAAGGGCATAAATTTCCCAACAGATTCCTTCCAATTCACTGTTGTAACAAAAAAGTGAATCCCCCTTGCTCCCCTAATAAAGTAAAAACAGCAACAACTACAACACCTCCATGATTCCATCCATCATAAGACAACAAACTAAACACCAACATCAAATCATACAAATAAAGTAATATCTCCAAAATAAGACAAACCATCAAAAACAACCTCAATTGAGTAAAAATCCAGTTTTTGCTGGACACTAGAGCAGTGAAAAGGACATAAATTGGGCAGCAGATTCCTCAATCCACTCCTATAACAAAGAACGCAATTCCCCAAATAAATAAAAACCAAATTACCTTGAACAAAAAGGGAAGATCAGGGCCCCATTTCTCCAGAACCTTCTCCCCCAAAACCCTAGGGTTCTCCTCCACCCAAGACTTCAACGTCCGATCGCCGACGAACGACGGCCCTGACTCATGAGTCCCCATCCAAAACTCAGCATAGGGTTTCTCCGGTACAATTCTCCCGCCAGAATTCCTCTCGAACAACCTCGATACCGTCGATTCCTCGCCTCGAATCCCCCAATCGTAGTTCTGGATCGAGCAACGGAGCTTGAGGACTCCCCCTCCACCTCCACCGGGATCTGACATTTCACTTCCCATAAACCCTAGATTTGAGGAATGAGAAGGATTTGGGGATTCTGGCCATCGAATTTTTTTCCTCCCCCTCAGTTGGGAGTGAAAGCGGGCGGAGTGAGATTTGGGCGGAGATTTAACCGTATTTGTAAATGGGAACGGCCGTATCGGTGGTCGGTGGTGGTTATATCTCTTTCTGAGAGGCAGGGTCGTTTGTTTTCAGCGCTTGATGTTGTCAGTAATTACGGGAGGACCTTCGCCGTTACTCTTGCGTCTGAGGGTATTGGATTTGGACATCTAAGGTCGTGTATCCGTAACCCGATAAGTGAAAATTGATAAGTGTACTATAATAATTGCACCGCTATTGTACTCATTGACTCAAAGAAAGAAGTGGGATTCGTTCCAACTAATAATTTTCTTTTGCAATTTATAAAAAAATATCTTACTTTTTTTTTCACGTAACAGTGTGTAGTACAAGAATACTATATCTTTTGTGTACAGTTATCACTACTCATTGATATTGTCTGCATTAATATGTAGCCTTACAGCACTATTAACTAATAGTAACACGTGCATCGAGATTGGTTTTCTTCTTACTATTAGCTACTATCAACATAATCTAAACCAGTGTAGATACATGAAAATTCAATGGACGGGGTTTATCTGTTTAGATCCATTTATCAGTATTTACACTGATATTTTTGTGTGTCTGAAAGATATATTAATTAGTTTCCGATAAATTAACACAAATTCTCATGTGCTTCTCACTAAATTATAAGAAATTTTAGTTATTTTAATTAATTATTATGATTATGATTTCTTATCATTTTTTTATTAGAAGATGTTAATGTTGAGTTGAGAGGAGTGGTGGACACTAAGAAATATATTGTTATTATTTCTTTAGTGGTACAGACACACTATACTCTCAAATATAAATACTCTCTCTCTCTCTCTCTGTGTGTGTGTGTGCGCGCGCGCGCTACTGGGATGGATCTAACACAAACACTTGGGGTTATTTATTATATTGGTTTAGGGTTAGGTAAACACTATTAAGAGGTTGTTGATTACTGTTGCAAGTTAGGTGGGGGAGGAAGCTGCTGACTTCAACACTCCCACTCAGCAGCGATTTCTCTATCCACAAGTCCAAGAATTCTAACTTCCTTTTCAATGCTTGGATTTCCTCTCTCACCGCTTGTCTCCATTCTTCATTCTCATATGCTTCTTTGAAGGCAGATGGCTGCTTCATATCTTTCGTAATGGCCATATTAGCATACTTGGGATTCGGCTTCCTGGGTCGGGTTGATCTTCGAAGTTGTTCGGTTGGTTCTTCTTTGATATTCTCTATCTGGCTCGGGAGCTCCTCTTCTGATATTATCTGATGAGCACCAGTTTTCCATGGATTCTTCTCCTTCGGAGACGTAGGAGAACTTGGTTCTATCTTCTCTAATTGTTGTAGTCCTTCTTCTTGACCCGGCTCTCCCAGCTTCTTTTGCAACCGATACTCTAGATCACTGGAGTTTGGGAGTGCAACTTATTGTGAAGCCCACCAAGACGAGACTTCGTCAAACACAACATTTATTGATGTGTAGCATCGTCCGATTGTGGGATCATAACATTTCCATCCTTTTCTTTTATTGTCATACCCCATAAATATACACCTTACAACCTTTTTATCGAACTTGTTACGTAAGTGATCAGGCACAAAGATATAACATACACAACCGAAGACTCTGAAATGGCTTACGGTTGAGTTTGTATTCCACAACTTCTGAAATGGTGATATGAACTCTAATTTTAGTTGTGGTAGCCGCTTGATCACATGCGTCGCTGTCTTCATACACTCAGTCAAAAATTGTCCTGGCACGTTCTTGCATGAAGCATGCTTCTGCAAAATTTAGCGAGATGACGATTCTTTCTTTCTTCTACGCCATTTTGCTATGGAGTATTTGGGCATGTTAGCTGTCACCGAATCTTGTGCTGCTTCAGATAGTCATAAAACTCCTTCGATGTGTACTCTCCCCCATTGTTTGTGCATAGACAACGAATCTTCTTGCCACTTATTCTCGAAATTGCTTAAATTTGGAGAGTGCTTTATACTTTCTTTCATAAAATCAACTCAGTCATATCTCGAGTAATCATCGATGAAAGTGATCATATACCGCATCCCACCGATTGATTCTTGTTTTACTTGACTAAATACATCTGAGTGTACAAGCTCCAAAGGTTTTTTGGTTCTAAACTGTGACTCCTGATATGGTAATTGATGCGTATTACCGTACTGATAACCTTCGCATATGATCCCTCCTCGAATATCTAAGTGTGGAAGACCCTTCAACATTGACTTCTCCATCATGATCTTGAGCTTGTGATAGCTCACATGGCCAAGTCGAGCATGCCACAAATTAGCCGTCTCATTTTTCCTAGTCTTGTCTATATATGCCGATTTCGTTGACATCACATAGATAGATTCTACCTTTCATCCCTCCATGACAGCTTCCCTGGTGGCTTCAAGTTTCGACAGACTTTTACATCTTGTGGCCCAAAAACTACATAGTTTCCAGAAGTTGTTAACTGAGAAACAGATAGAAGGTTCTGTTGGATATCTTGACCCCAAGATATATTGTTTTGATGATAACAAATATTATATGTTGTGTGTATTTTGTGCTAACATATGTTTTGCAGTATCAGAGTAAAATCAACAATGATATTCAAAGAGGTACTCAAGACACAAGGCAATACAAGGATTTGAAGTTGATACAAGGCTAATTGGAGATGAAAGAAATCAAGATGCTTCAATGATATAATTGTATTTTGGGTTTTCTTTTATTTGGTAGAATCTTTGTTAAAAGCCTTGATCACTCACAACACATGCATGCACATAGTATTTAGAACACATTAAAACATGCTTAGTGTGTGGTTAACTATAGAAATACACTAAGTTAACCATTAGAGTTTATAGATATAGAATGTGTCTTAAACATATCAAATATCTCATATCTTAGTATCAGTAGTCGACTAATTCACTTAGTAGTCGACTATAGAATCCTCAGTCAAATATCCAAAAACTTCATATTTACAGAGTAGTCGATTACTCTCCTTAATAGTCGACTACTCATTCTCAGTTTCAACTTACAAAAACTTAAGTTTTACAATATAATCGACTAATGCTTTTAGTAGTCGACTACTAACTTTACAAAGTCTAAATAGACTCAGTGTATATTTTTCAAATTAATTCTAACTATTCTAACTAATTCTAACTATTCTAACTATCCAAAAACTAATTCCAACTATTCTATATTTGAATTAGTTGATTGTTTTTAAACGTTTTCCAACAACTATTTATTCAAATTAAGAACGTTATTAACTACTTAACAGCCATATTTCCACCTATAAATGGAGGGTTTCTCCTCTTATATTGATAATGGTATGCATTAGAACTCTTGACTCTAAAAGTGCATATTTGTCAAGAACACCAATAGAAAAACTCTCTTGCAATTTGTTCTTCAAATCAAATGATTAGATAGGCAAAATATCTGAGAGTAAAACCTATACCCACAGTGAGAAGGACATCCACTACACTATCAAGGCTTATAGGATCAGTTTTGTACTTTGCTTCGAAGGAAGGTTATCTCTGGTTTGATAGATAATATCTCTTGGTTTAGAGATTGGTTGCAATTGGCATGGTTTTGTCAATTGGTCAGGTTTGATCTTGTGGTTTTCAAGGTCAGGTTGGTTTATAGATTTACAAATCAAGGAAAGGAAAATATCAAGCAGGAGTGGCTTGGGGACTGGATGTAGGTCTGGAGGACCGAACCAGGATAAATCCTTGTGTTTGCGTTTGTCTATTTTTTTGTGATTTGTGTTGTTATTCATTATCTTTTCAGTTAGTAACTTTTATGATTAAAGATTTATAAACACTATTAATTTTCACTTTCTAGTGTTTGTGTTGCCATAGGTCAGCGATCCTACAATTGGTATCAGAGAAATGTGAAAGATGGCAACAACAACATCACAATTCAAGGAAGGACACTCAACACAACGACCTCCACTCTTTGATGATTCTAACTATAACTATTGGAAGTGCGGAATAAAGATCTATCTATAATCCATCGACTATGAGTTATGGAACATCGTTGAGTCACCACATGAGAAACCAACCACACCATATACTGAATGGACTCGTGCTCAAAAGAATGCTGCAAATCAGAATTCTAAAGCAATGAACGCTCTATTTTGTGCATTGGACAATAATGAATTCAACCGCGTGTCTACTTCCACTTCAGCCCATCAAATTTGGTATACACTAGAAGTAACACACGAAGGTACAAATAAAGTTAAAGAATCTAAAATCTCTGTTCTTGTGCACATGTTTGAATTATTCAAAATGAAGGAACATGAGACGATCTCTGAAATGATTACAAGATTCACAGACATCACCAACTCTCTAATTGCTCTTGGAAAAGAATATACACAATTGGAGATGGTGAGAAAAGTACTTCGTGCACTCACACTGGAATGGGAGAAGAAGATAACAGCAATTGAAGAAGCCAATGATCTCTTAACACTCACTCTAGAAAGTCTCGTTGGGAATCTAATGGCATATGAAGTACAACTTCAAGATAGAAGGGAGAGAGAACAACCAGAGAAGAAACTATTTGCTTTCAATACTTCATCCGACACAGACAATTCAGATGATGATGATGAAGACATTCACGCACTTTCAAGGAAATTTAAAAGTTCCTTATACAAAGTAAGTATAAAAATGTTAAAGATACTAACGATAATATTATTTGTTATAAGTGTAACAAAATAGATCATATGAAGAAAGATTGTCCTCTTCTCAAGTCCAAATTCAAGAACAAAACTGAATATTTCAAGAAGAAGAAGAAGAAGGCATTGGCAGTCAATTAGGATGACAATGATGCATCTTCATCCGATGAAGAAGAAGAAACAGACAAGGAAGTGGCAAACATGTGCTTTATGGCTCTAGAAGATGAGGTATGCGATAATTTTAATAATGATGAATTATTGAATGCTTTCAATGAATTATTTTTTGAATTTAAAAAGGAAAAAGTGAAAAACAAGTTTTTGAAAAAGGAAAATGAGAAATTATTTGAAGAAAATTCTTTTCTTAAATTAGGAATATCTTCTTTAAATTCTCGTATTTCAGATTTGGAAAATAATATTTTATCTTTGAAAATCAAGTATGAAGATATTTTGAAAAAATGTTTCAAAATTCAATAAAGGAAAAGAGAATTTGAATGACATATTAACTCATCAACATCTTTCTAACAATTATTTTGGACTTGGATTTGTTAAAGAAAACAATAGTTTGAAGACTAATTCATATTCTAAGAATAGTCATTCTTTGCAAAGAATATATATGCTAGGAATAAATATATTTGGGTTCCCAAACACTTGAATTATCATAATAAGGATGTTTATATTGAATCCTATATGAATGATGTTTGTTATTCTAAAGATTATTTGTATACTAACAAATTGAAACCAAATTTCAAATGGGTTTGGATTTCCAAAGGCTAATCCTTTCGGACCCAAATAAAAGTGGGTACCGTAAGAAAATTGTTTATATTTCAGGTAATCAAAAGGGGGAAGGATACAAGATATGCCTATATTTTTTTGGTTAATGGCAAAGGGGGAGATATATAGAAAAATTATTTTTTTACTAATGCTTTGATGTAGGGGGAGTAAAAGAGTTTAACTAATGATTTGATGCAGGGGGGTAAAATATTTTCTAACACAATTCCTTTGTCATCATCAAAAAGGGGGAGAATGTTCGATATCTTGACCCCAAGATATGTTTATTTTGATGATAACAAATATTATATGTTGTGTGTATTTTATGCTAACATATGTTTTGCAGTATCAAAGCAAAATCAACGATGATATTCAAAGAGATACTCAAGACACAAGACAATACAAGGCAATTGAAGTTAATACAAGACTAATTAGAGATGAAAGAAATCAAGATGCTTTAATGATATAATTGTATTTTGGGTTTTCTGTAATTGGGTAGAATCCTTGTTAAAAGCCTTGATTACTCACAACACATACATGCACATAGTATTTAGAACACACTAACACATGCTTAGTGTGTGATTAACTATAGAAATACCCTAAGTTAACCATTAGAGCTTATAGATATAGAATGTGTCTCAAAACATATCAAATATCTCATATCTTAGTATCAGTAGTTGACTAATCCCCTTAGTAGTCGACTATAGAATCCTCAGTCAAATATCCAGAAACTTCATATTTACAGAGTTGTCGACTACTCTCCTTAATAGTTGACTACTCATTCTCAGTTTCAACTTACAAAACTTAAGTTTTACAATATAGTCGACTAATGCTTTTAGTAGCCGACTACTAACATGTTTCTTGACGTCATAGAGTCTAAATAGACTCAGTGTAGCCGACTACTAAGCCTTGTAGTCGACTACAAAGACAGTTTTTCTAACTGTTCTATATTTGAATTAGTTGATCGTTTTTAAACGTTTTCTAATAACTATTTATTCAAGTTAAGAACGTTATTAACTACTTAACAGTCATTTTTCCACCTATAAATAGAGGGGTTCTCCTCTTACATTGATAATGGTATGCATTAGAACTCTTGACGCTAAAAAGTGCATATTTGTCAAGAACATCAATAGAAAAACTCCCTTGCCATTTGTTCTTCAAATAAAATGATTAGATAGGTAAAATATCTAAAAGTAAAACCTATAGCTACAGTGAAAAGCACATCCACTACACTATCAAGGCTTATAGGATCAGTTTTGTATTTTGCTTCAAAGGAAGGTTATCTCCGGTTTGAGAGATAAGATCTCTTGGTTTAGAGATTGGTTACAATTGGCATGGTTTTGTCAATTAGTCAGGTTTGATCTTATGGTTTTCAAGGTCAGGTTGGTTTGTGGATTTACAAATCAAGGAAAGGAAAATCTCAAGTAGGATTAGCTTGGGGACTGGATGTAGGTCTGGAGGACCGAACCAAGATAAAACCTTGTGTTTGCGTTTGTCTATTTTTTTGTGATTTGTGTTGTTATTCATTATCTTTTCAGTTAGTAACTTTTCTGATTAAAGATTTATAAACACTATTAATTTCTGCCTTCTAGTGTTTGTGTTGCCATAGGTCGGCAATCCTACAAGTTCTTTTTCATACCCGGTACATGGTATACATCTTGTAGTTGTATTCGATTTGGGTTGTAGCGTGACGTAAATGTAGTCTTTCCAATGTGTGTGATAGGTAATCTTGAATTATTCACTATCACAACTTCTCAGCCGCCTTTATACTGCTTCATATTGATAAGTTTCCCCTTATCTTCCGTCATGTGGTTGGAACAGCCAGAATCCATGATCCAATCTTTATTATAGATGATTTCTTCTCGATCTGAAACTGCTGCAAATGCGAACTCAGATTCTTCTACAATCGAGGTTAGTGCAATACCAACAATCTCATCTTTGTCGACTGGTACATCTTTAATAATGACCACTGATGCTTGGGCATCCCATTCTTCTTCTTCATCTTGATATCTACGCGATGTTGCAGCATTACCCTCTGCATGCCTTCTCTTGTAGTGGCAGCCTCTGGCGAAGTGACCTTTCTTCCCACAGTTGTAGCAGCTACTCCTTACTCGACGATCGCCTTGCTCCTCACACTGTTGTATTCTGTTAGTATATGGTTGTCTTGGCTGCCTCCTTGAACTGACCTTTTTTCGTACTCTTGTTTTCTTGTGCCTCTTGGCTTGCCTCTCTCCTTGCTGCTAAAGAGTGCTTCATCTTTGCTTTTTGTTGAAACACCAGTCATTTGTTTGGCTAGGCTTTCCTGTGTAGCAAGCAAACTCTCTAACTCTAATAATATTGGTTGAGTCGGCCAACCGTGTGTAGCAGCAACGAGTCCGTGATATTCTGGTCTCAAACCGTGAATAATTATTCTTCTCATCCTTGCATCGAATACTTTAAAATCTGGATCTAGTTGAGCAATATCTGAACATAGTGATTTTACTTGCTTGAAGTACCGACTGATTATTAGATCCTTCTGTTACAAGGTCATCAATTGATTTTCTAGGAGTTAAAGTCGAGCATCGTTCTTTTTTTAGAAGAGTATCGCGAGCGTATACTGTGCCTCCTTCGGAGTTCTAGCATCTCGCATATAGACTATGAGATCTTCTTCTATTGTCGTCTTTAGCACACACATGGCCTTGCCGGCTTTGATATTCCACTTTCTTAGTGTTTCGCTAGTTTCCCGAGGTGTTGTAGTTTCAGCACCCCTGATGACCTCCTAGAGGTCTTGTCCTTATAAATAAGGCTTCATACACGTCTCCCAGTAGTTTTAGTTATTATCGTTGAGTTTCTTGAGTGTAGTAGTCGTATTTCCTAGATTCACCATCATGACGTGGTACTACTTCAGTATCTCCATGCAAGTCTGGCCCCTGACTAACCAACTTCACAGTTCCAGACTAAACACGAACTTTAGCCTTCAAGAATGCCGATAGGATCACCATAGGAGAGAGCGGGTCCTTGACCGTCTTGCTTCTGTCACGAGCTACAACTTCTACTATTTATGTGAATAGTAATTATACTTATGAATAATAATTGTATTTGTGAATAGTAATCATACTTATAAATAGTATCGTACCCGTAAATAGTGCCCAGTGCCTTCAAAGGGTAAATAATAATCTAACTTATTTTCTGATGTAGAGGATCCACCTTTTGTGATAGCCACAGAGCATATGATAATCAGATACACGTATCCTAAACCTGGCTCTGATATCACTTGTTGAGTTGAGAGAAGTTGTGGACACTAAGAAATATATTGTTATTATTTTTTTAATGGTACAAACACACTATACTCTTAAATACAAACTCTCTCTCTCTCTCTCTCTCTCTCTCTCTCTCTCTCTCTCTCTCTCTCTCTCTCT
>BQKN01063315.1:116843-136061 GCA_022839385.1 Asparagus kiusianus
ATAGTTTTTAAGTTTTAATATGAAACAATTTAATATAATTAGAAAACATATTTTTGTTTCATACTTATATGCATATATATGATTTCATCAATATCAATTTTATTTAGTTCAATGAAATCATGTTTTAGTGCATTATATGTGTATTTTGATAAAATACTACATTCATTGTTTATAGACTTCATAACAATAGTTTACATCTTTCTTCAAGTCTATAAAATTATTTTGTAAAGTTTCAAAATATGGTTTAGGCAAAATGTCAAAATTCATATGTTTACATTTCTATGTTTTGAACCTCCTTACAAAATGATGATATTTTACATTTAGGAAGTCCTTTTTTGCAAACCAGTCTTTGTAGCATGTTTATTATCATGTCTATAATCATTCTCCAAAGTTTTACATTTTTATGAATTTATTTGATATTTTTAAACAGAGTTTTAAAATCAGAAAATCAACTTTCAAAACTGTCATTTCATATATCAGTTTGCGGTCGACCGCCACGGTCGACCGCGCATGTGTCTTTTGCTGAGTGGGCTGCAAAAACTTTCGAGGTCGACCGTCACGGTCGACCGTCAGCTAAAAATTCCCACGGTCGACCGCCACGGTCGACCGCGTAAGTCTCTGGAAGTTTTCTGAGTTTCAAAGCTGGCTCGCGGTCGACCGCGAGTTTTCCACGGTCGACCGATGTTCACCCCAACGGCTCTTTTTGTACAGAATCGTATTCCTGATTTTCTGGGATTTTTGTTGTTTTGTTTAGGGTTTTGGCTGTTGGTTTATCTTCCTATATAAACCCCTCAACCCCTCTTCCATCAGCAACCAAGGAGAAAGTTTTAAACAAGCTTAAGAGGGTTTTACAGTTTGTTTAGTTTGTTTTTGGGGTTTGCTTTTACAAAGAGGAACTTGCATCATCTGTTGAGGAGTTTATCTTCAATCTTCTCATCCTCTCTTTGTGTTTATAGAGAAGTTCTCTAACTCTTTTCTCTAGCAATATTATTATTGATTTTTATATTCTTATTATTGCTAGTTTGCTATTTGAGTTTAGTTTTGATTTATATCTCATTATTACACACACCAACATTGAGCTTATTGTATTTTCATACATAGTATATTTGGGTTGGTGAGATTTGTAATAATTGAATGTGAGCTTTCATTGTGTTCTCATCCATAGTAGAGAACAAACATTTATTGTATTGAGCCTAATTGTGAGGATACACTTTGTAATACACTTGTACATCGAAAGAAGTGTGTGGCGAGAGTCGGGGATCGTCCCAAGAGGAGTGGCGTCGGTTGACGAACCTAGGGAGAGGTTGTATCCGAGTACTTGAGGGAGACACGTCTAGTTTAAGACTTGAGAGGGTGTAGAGTGGGATTGCAAGAGTGTGTTAGTTGTAGAGTTTTCAGTAAACTAAAAAACCGTATTGTGTAGTGTAAATGTTATTCGGGTAAACGTAAAAAACCCGGTTGTGATAGTGGAGATCTCCTCGAGGTGAGGAGCGGAGACATAGGTCAAGTGGTTAGACCGAACTCCGTAATCATATCGTTTTGTTTATGATTGCATTGGCGTTCTTATTCTTGTATTCATATCTTCATATTGCCCTATCACTTTGGTAGATTGTTTATTTCACCCTTGTGTTAATTTGTATATCATTGCATATAATTCATAGTATATCTCATTGCTAGGATATACCCCTTAGTTCATATTGCTCATCCTAGCTCATATATATTGTTGTATTTTATACTTGCTAGGATAACTTGTTAATTAATTTTAATTAGCATAAAATTGGATTAGATTAGCATAAGACCCTAATCACCCCCCCCCCTCTAGGGTCTAACAAAGATGGCTAACAGTGAGTGCCAAACTGTTAATGTACTAGTGATCACACAGTCAGTTATATCCGTGCTTGAATGAATTTGTTGAGGAATGATGATGAGGTCGCTTTCTTCCCTAACTTTATGTCTGGTTCTTTGAACAAGGTAGATGAATCTGCACAAGTAGAAGTTCGTAAGAGGATGGGGTTGGGTTCCCCCGTTGTACCTCCGACAATCAAGTTAGGTGATGAACTTGAGTGGGGTGAATAAAAACTGTAAGAGTTCTTGTGTGCAGTGTGATTGCTTAAGGATTAGATTTGGAAATCAAGCTCTCGATTCAAATCCAAAATTCTAGCCTCTGTAAGGTAGAATAGTATATGTATATATACTTAGGATGTAAGGGTAGATTGGTCACTTTGGTCGACTACAGGAAGGCGGTAAGAAAGTGTGGGCTGGCAACTACGTCAGCACCTGTTTTACAGATGTCGGCTAGCGAGTGGGGGGTGGATCACTTCGGCATTAAACGAGAAGTGACTGGCGACATGACAGTGCCCATGTGGTCCGATGAGTCATGAATGCTATCGGGCTAGGGGCATTGATGCGCCTGATAAGCATCAAATGCGATGTGAACACGTTGCCAGAGAGGATAGACTCGAGGCAAAAGTTGTCATTTAGCTTCACCGAGAAGTAATGTCCATCGAGTCGTCCTCGTGAGGCATCTGGTAAGTGGTCGAGTGGACTCGGTGAGTCGTCTTCGACAAAAGGGAGGCGATAAGTTGTGCCTTTCGAGTCGACATGAAGGAATGTCGAGTCGCCGAGTCAGCGGAATGGTTGTCCCTAATGGTCTCTGGCCGCCAAGTTGATTGGGGCATAGCATGCAGAAATACACTTATCCGTTGCTCAGCACTGAGTTGCACTCAGACGAATGAGAACACCATTACAGATGTATAGTAACTATTCTATCAAAAATAATATTTGTGAAAGTGATTTTTTTTATATGTTACAATGCGATGTAAAATGATCTTTACAAAATACATCTCCTCTTTATTCTTTCTCTCAAAAACCATACAAATCTATAATTTCTAAAAACATTTCTTCTTGTGTTTTCCCTCCCGTCTTCCATTTCTTCCTCCCCACCTTATCAAAGCCTCTCAACTTTACATAAAAGCGCAATTTCCACTAATTTTCTTTGTGCAAATTCACCCTACTTATGCTTGTAAAAGTAAAGCTTGTAAGTAAGCGAACATATACTTATTAACATTCCATTGCCATGTGACATGTCGCCCATGACTCTAGAAAATTGACAAAAATGTTAATACTTCACGATTTGAAGTCCCATTAAACAATTACCATTATGCAAAAGGTGCTACTTATCTTGGCCAGGGAATCTCTATAACAATTAAATCAAGGAATATACTTTTTTTTGAAAAGACTCAAGGAATATACTAAATCTCACGAGGTATCTTCAAACCTTACATTAATCAATTAGCAAGTGATATATGCATGATTAAGGTACCCCCACCAAAAAAAGATGCAACCGCCAATTCATCAAAACTCTAGAGTTGTATGTTAAGATTTTTCTCAGTTGCGGATAGACCCATTGTATTATCCCTCAATTATGGATAGACTCTCTATAGTTATAGTTGTGTGGATCCTTCATAAAGGTACTCAGTGATTTTTTTATGTTAGGTTGGGGGTGGATACCAACCTCCGACGGCGGAAGAGCTCCGACGAGCTCGAGGATGACGCTGGTGAGCGTGGGAGTCGACGGCGAAAGCTTCAGGTGAAGCTCGAACGGGCGAAGCTGCAGGTGAGCACGGGTATCGAGCTCCGCGTGCGAGCGCTCGACCTTTGCGTCAGGCGATGACGACCATCGCGTCTTTGGCCACCGACCTTGGCGTCTTGGCCTCCCACCTCCGCGTCCAAGCGGTCGTTGGCGACAGGCTGTCGCCAACCTGTCAATGTTTCGGCTATAAAAGCAACCCCCTTTGCCCTAGGGTTCGTGCTTTTTTCCCCTTCGTTTTTCTTGGCGGTGGATCCTCTTTAACGCAGCAGCGTTCTTTCTCTCAAATCGCAGCAGCGATTTCTAATTCCCAGCTTCAACAGTGGTTGAGGGGAGATTAAGAAAAGAGATTTAAGAAGAGAGAGAGAAAAAAAAAGAAGAGGGGTTTTATTGTGGGTATTAACACTGTAGCTACAGTGTTCATTTGAGAAATCTCAGTTTAGGGATTTGCTCTTGATTTGTAATTTCTTGTTTGATTAATAAGAAATTAACTGTGTGACTCCCGAGGACGTAGGCAGTTGCCGAACCTCGTAAATCTTGGTGTACTTTTTTCTATTCTGCATTTCTGTTGCATTAGGGATTTAGGCGTTTAATTCCCAACAACTGGTATCAGAGCGTGAAACGATCTAGAGGAAGTCAGATTCAAGTGGGAGCCATGGCCGCAGATGAAGGGAAAGTGAGATTAGAGAAGTTTGATGGATCAAATTTTGGATTCTGGAAAATGCAGATAGAGGATTATATGTATCAGAAAAATCTGTATCAACCTCTCTCGGGGAAGAAGCCGGAGGGTATGAAGGAAGAAGATTGGAATCTTCTGGACAGAAAAGCCCTCGGAGTTATCAGATTGACATTAACTCGCAATGTTGCGTTCAACATAGCGAAGGAGAAGACCACGGCGGGTCTTATGGCAGCACTCTCAAATATGTATGAGAAGCCATCAGCCTCAAATAAAGTCCATTTGATGAGGCGGTTGTTCAATCTGCGAATGGCGGAAGGTGCATCGGTAGCACATCATCTCAATGAACTCAATACAGTCACGACTCAATTGAGTTCAGTTGATATTGAGTTTGATGAGGAAATTCGAGCGTTGATCATTTTGTCTTCCCTACCAGAGAGTTGGAATGCTACAGTCACAGCTGTGAGTAGCTCGTCGGGAAGTAACAAATTGAAGTTCGACAACGTTCGTGATCTGGTTCTCAGTGAGGAGATCCGACGGAGAGAGTCGGGTGAAGCTACAACCTCTTTAGTATTACATACAGAGTCAAGAGGTAAAAATTCAACCAGAGGAAATGGATCAGATGACAGGAGATCCAAATCCAGGAATCCTAACAGTTCGAAGGTTATCGAGTGTTGGAAGTGCGGGAAAACCGGGCACTACAAGAATCAGTGCAAGAGTGCACAGAAGGAGTGGGAGGCAAATGCAGATGTGAATGTTGCCTCCACCTCAGGAGGAGATGATGCGTTGATATGCTCTTTGGAGAGCAAGGAGAAGTCTTGGGTGTTGGACTCGGGAGCATCATTTCATGCTACTTCTCAGAAAGAATTCCTCGAGAAGTATATCCCCGGAAACCTTAGAAATGTATATCTTGGTGACGATCAAGCATGTGCCATTATTGGCAAAGGTGTAGTGCAGATTAAGCTGAATGGGTCAGTATGGGAGCTGAAGGATGTTAGGTATATTCCCGACCTGAAGAGGAACTTAATCTCAGTAAGCCAGCTGGCTAGTGAAGGCTACACGACGACTTTCCATGGTGATGATTGGAGGATTTCGAAAGGCGTTGCCAGAGGTAGGAAGACTGGTACCCTGTATATGACAGCGGGTGCACGTTGTTCGATCTCAGTTGCAGCAGGCAATAAGACTTCAAAGCTGTGGCATCAGAGACTCGGTCATATGAGTGAAAAGGGGTTGAAGGTTATGCACACAAAGAGAAAACTCCCAGGTTTACAATCAGTAGAGATTGATGTGTGTAAAGAATGCATACTTGGAAAGCATAAGAGAGTTAGCTTTCAGACAAGTAGCAGACCCCCCAGGAAGCAGAAGCTAGAGCTTGTTCACTCAGATGTTTGGGGACCAAAAACCACCGCGTCGATTGGTGGAAAACACTACTTCGTGACTTTTATTGATGATCACTCTCGGAAAGTGTGGGTCTACTTTCTGAAGAAAAAGTCAGAAGTGTTTGAGGCTTTCAGAAGATGGAAAGCCATGGTCAAGAATGAGACCGGTTTGAGGGTAAAGAAACTCAAAACAGACAATGGTGGTGAGTATGAAGACACCAGGTTCAGGAAGTTCTGCTATGAACACGGTATCAGAATGGAGAGAACCGTGCCCGGCACGCCTCAGCACAATGGTGTGGTTGAGCGCATGAATAGAACGTTGACAGAGAGAGCCAAAAGCATTCGGATGCAGTCAGGTCTACCGAAGTAGTTCTGGGTAGAAGCAGTCAACACAGCAACTTACTTGATCAACCGAGGTCCATCGTTTCCATTGGAGCACAAAATACCAGAGGAGGTATGGTGCGGAAAGGAGGTAACCCTCTCACATCTCAGAATTTTCGGTTGTGTAGCTTATGTGCATATTAGTGATCAAGGCAGGAATGAGCCTGATCCCAAGTCCAAGAAATGCACATTCATCGGGTATGGTGAAGACGAGTTCGGCTACCGCATTTGGGACAACGAAAACAAGAAGGTGATCGGATGCAGAGATGTGACATTCAACGAAAAGGTAATGTACAAGGACATGCACAAGACAGATGACGGTGACTCAGAGAGCGAGTCAACATTTGTAGATGCAGATGATGTTCCGGATAACCTCTCGGAAGAACCCAATGCAGAAGGTCCTCAGCCAGAAGAGACTGTTGGACAGAATGGTGCGCAGAAGCCCGACGCACCGGCTCCGATATTAAGGAGAAATACTCGTCCTCCTGTGCCTAACAGCAGATACATGAATTATATGTTGCTGACAAATGGAGGGGAGTCTAAAAGCTTTGATGAATCTTGTCAGAGTGGAGATGCGAGCAAGTGGGAGTTTACTACGAAAGAAGAGATGAAATCTCTGATCTCCAACCAGACATGGGGACTAGCTGAGTTGCCCATAGGGAAGAAGGCACGTCATAAAAAATGGGTGTATCGAGTGAAAAAGGAGCAGAATGGTTCCAGAAGATACAGAGCCCGACAAGTTGTTAGAGGATTTCAACAGAATATCCAAGGAAGAAAGGATCCAGCGGATATGTTGATAAAGGCAGCGACCTTTCAGAAACTGGAGTTGTGCGCAACTTCAGTTGGCCTTCATGAATAGATGATGAAGGCGGAGCCACACAGGGGAGAGGAGCATGGTGAGATAGCCTGTTGACGTCGGTTTGGTCTCCAAGTGGGAGATTGTTAGGTTGGGGGTGGATACCAACCTCCAACGGCGGAAGAGCTCCGACGAGCTCGAGGATGACGCTGGTGAGCGTGGGAGTCGACGGCGAAAGCTTCAGGTGAAGCTCGAACGGGCGAAGCTGCAGGTGAGCACGGGTATCGAGCTCCGCGTGCGAGCGCTCGACCTTCGCGTCAGGCGATGACGACCATCGCGTCTTTGGCCACCGACCTTGGCGTCTTGGCCTCCCACCTCCGCGTCCAAGCGGTCGCTGGCGACAGGCTGTCGCCAGCCTGTTAATGTTTCGGCTATAAAAGTAACCCCCTTTGCCCTAGGGTTCGTGCTTTTTCCCTCTTCGTTTTTCTTGGCGGCGGATCCTCTTTAACGTAGCAGCGTTCTTTCTCTCAAATCGCAGCAGTGATTTCTAATTCCCAGCTTCAACAGTGGTTGAGGGGAGATTAAGAAAAGAAATTTAAGAAGAGAGAGAGAAAAAAGAAGCAGAGGGGTTTTATTGTGGGTATTAACACTGTAGCTACAGTGTTCATTTGAGAAATCTCAGTTTAGGGATTTGCTCTTGATTTGTAATTTCTTGTTTGATTAATAAGAAATTAACTGTGTGGCTCCCGAGGACGTAGGCAATTGCCGAACCTCGTAAATCTTGGTGTACTTTTTTCTATTCTGCGTTTCTGTTGCATTAGGGATTTAGACGTTTAATTCCCAACATTTTACCCCTAAAAGAGTAAAAAGGTTTTGATGAGAAACATAGATTCTATGTTGTTCTACTAGTGAGGAGTTTATAAATAGTAGAGAAAATTCGTACTGACAAATAAAAGTACATGAGTCTATCCGCAACTGAGCAATAGTATACTCAACAATGGGTCTACCGTAGCCATTTTGTCTCTCCCTTCGTCGGTGGACGTCGGACCAAAGAAGACCCGATCTACTTGGAGTGGGCCGCGAGGTGGTGATGGGGCCCATTATTGTTTGGGATCCGAACAAATTTGGTTGGCGTGCGCTCAAATTAAGGTTGCAAGCTGGGCGATGGGACGAACAACAATGGAGGGGCCGAGACTCGCGCGCTGCTCACGTGCTAAGGGAATCAAGAGAGGAGTGTTCATCAAGTTTTTGCATCGTGTAGAATTATTCTGCCAAATAAATGGATACAACAATAGAATAGGAGTATTCTTATGTCCAAAGGATGTCCTTATTTTGTGCATTGCATTTAGGATTTTATAATTATGGTCCACTAGTAGGGGTGGTAGACGATCGAATCGAATCAAGTACTAAGGTGTACGTATTTGTATTTGTTTAAAATTATCGAATTAGAATGCAGACTCTAATATTCATATATCTAGTTTTTCGAATTCGAACTCGAATACTTGGTATTTGATAAATATTCATGAATATTTACGAATACTTATCGAATATCAAAGTATATTTATTCCGCTAAGGAATTTGATTTTCAAATAGTATTAAAATTCATAAATAAAAATTATTACTTTATAATATGTGATGTATATATATTTAAATCAAAATTTTAATCAGAAAATAGATTTAAGATTATTTAAGTCTTAAAATTAGTATATAAAACTTAAGTAGAAATGGTAAGTGGGTTAAAAATATGACATCATATGTGTAATAATACAAATAATAAGCTGTGATCAAATTTTAAACAAATATTTAATAGATAAACAAATCGAATATACGTCTGGTTAAATTATATTTGTTAGTAAACTCGAATACTAAAAAATATTTATTTAGTGGTAAATGAACTACCGAATCGAATATGACCGAATAGTTATTTGAATAATTATCAAACTATTTGTTAATTATTTGGTTCATTTCCACCCCTATCCACTAGTGTGCATCCCGTGCAAAGCACGCCCCCTGTTTTTTTAAGCACTGCATTTTAAACTTGTCACCCTCTAAGTTTTAATGCATTTGATTTAATTATTGTATGCTTAAAATTGAAAATCATATATACTCCTGTATACTCAAAGAATGATCCAAGTTTTAATACATTTGATTTAGAAATCATATCAACTCCTTTATACTTAAAGAGTGGTCCAAGTTATAATCCATTTGATTTGCTTTATTGTTTATGATACAGTAACACTGTAGGATGAATAGTAACATCAAATATGGAGGAGCATATTTGATTTATTGTTTATGCTGCGGTAAGATATTGTAGCATAAACAGTAACTTGATTCAATTTATTGTTCACAATACAGTAAATACTATAGCATTCAATATTTTTTAGGTTCTCCTTTTAAGTATAGAGGAGTAAATAGGCAAAAACTAGAGTAAAACATTTAGCTAATATATAGATACATCTCTTGTACTATGGGAGTGTTCACATATATCCTTGAACTCCAGAAAGCATTATTTCCGATATTTGGTTAACATGTCGCTTGAGAACCACGTGGCAAAACTTATCTTTTGCCTTTAGTTTAATTGTCAAAGACTAAATTATGTTGTAAATATATCAAATAATTAAGATTATAGCATGAAGTAAATCCAAAATTAAAATAAATGAGAGATAAGAAAAATTAGGCCTGACGGGAGCAGTCGTGTATTCACTGCCCTAGAAGATTGAGAACCTGTCTATCGTCCTGACGCAAATGGTTCCCTCCCCCTAGTAATAAAAGCCCCAGGAAACGACTGACCTCTGTACTCTGGCAAGAGTGCAGAGCTTCAGCTCAGATGAAAGAAGTTGCCTATAAAATAAAACTAAGATGTAGATGAAAATAATATGTAGGGGAGAAGAAAAACAAGAGAAACTTATTGTATATTTTTCTTATTATTTTGAGCTCAACATACGGATATATATATATAGGGTTGGAAAAGACGTTATAAAACCCGTAATTAATTCCGTAATGTTTGTCATAATGTATAGCCATTATGCTCATTTTAAATTCTAATTAAAGCATATTTTAATTACAAAATTTATTAGTATTTATTAAGGCAAAATTGCATTTTCTCCAACAAAATATCCAACAGTCCCCCCCAAAAGGCAATATTGACTAAAAACTCAAAAATAAGTAAATCAATAAATCACAAAAGAAAATATGTTGGGCAACCTTACATATCGTGAATTCGGGAGAGGTAGCTTTCGGCTTTGAACCTTTCCTTAGTGAGTTCATCGCCACCTGAGGGACATAATGGACTAAGCCTTGAATTAGGCCCCTTGAATCAGATATTGATAAAAACACACACAATACGTCTTCATCTATTGAGCAAAATGGGTTGAGCGTTAAAGGCCATGCTCACAATAAACCGACTCATGAGAGTTTCTAGGGGTCAGCCATGCCCCCCCAACCGCGGCCATCACGGTTCCTCTCACGTAGGTAAGTCCTCAAATGGTACTACAGCTGTTTATTTAATATCCCCCATAATACACACGTTGGACTTATTAAGAGTAAAACTCAGCCTAGCTAGTTGTATAATAAGAGCATCATCATCATAGAGAAGGGGTAGTAGCACAAGCTACATAGTGATATATAAATATATCTGGGTCGATGCTCCACACGAGTGTCACTAGTCCAGCTTGTTTCTACCACATTGAACCAACATTGGGACTAAGTCTCCAAATAAGGGTTGAGTTCCCACTGTCAGTGACCTCTCTTATGGGCTTAACCCCATCTCCCTCGATGAATCCAGAACCACACTCCAGGATAATCCCTTAATCAAAGGGTCAGTAAGATTCTTTTCAGACTTTACAAAGTCTAGAATCACAACTTTGCCTAGCAGGCATTGTATTTATTTATCAAGTTCTTATTTTGTTTTGTAATTAGTCCTTCATATTGTTTGAAATTGACATTAGGTCCTTCTTTAAAATTAGTCCCTCCAGACAAGAGTACAAGTAGCAAGAGGAGAGATTAATTTGAAACAACTTATAAGGATAATGAACCTAATAGTAATTTTTAATTATCTGATGGACTAATTTCAATATAATTTCAATGATTTTGAACTTTTATTTATCATATAGATAGAAGTTATAAGATATACCTCTTGATTTGATTTCTAAGATATTGATTCATCACATCTCCTGTAACTAGACATACTAGTTGACAGAGCATATTTATATCAACTCTAATCATTTCCTGAAATCTCAAGAGAAAGCATTATACATGTAGTAAAATAAAGAGCTATAAAATGATTCTTTTAGTCACTATCAAAATATGTTAGCATAGTTATTGATGTCTCTTGTCAATAAACAATGGATAATAATTCATTTTAAATGTCTAAACAAATTTGATATGTGCTCATGTCAAGTAGAAATTATAATGATCAAATATTATCAAGGAAGGAATAGAAAACAAAAGCACAAAAAGGTTCGTCATTACTTCCGGGTTCTTTGGGAACACAATATGTTATATATTTAAAGAACTAAATCCCAACATTGCTAATAGAACCTTTAGAGTTCAAAAGATAGAGGAATCAATTTAGCAACAAGAAAATTAAATAGCATTTTTGAATACAACGTGTAAGCATAAAAGGTCATGGTTTATGAGCATAAAAGATCGTATTCTATGTCTGAAAATGTAACTGCATTAAAGAGAACTAAAATACTTTAGTTATATCTTCACATGCATGCATATGCACATATAAGAATAACATTACTAATAGATACATGAAAAACATTAAAGAGAACCTTATAAAAGGATTTCGTATCTTAAAATATACTACATATACATAATTTTTTTTTTAAATTTTCCTATTATAAGAGGTTGCAAATTTGATTGCCTTCAAATGGACCATCCAAATTTAAATCGGTTACCTACAAATGAGACCTTCCAAATTTAAATTGGCTGCCTTCAAAAGAGAACTTCCAAATTTATGTTGTTATTTTCTAGTACCACATCTTAAATACATAATAATAATAATAATAATAATATTTATACATACGTGCTTTAAATTTTTACAAGTGCATTTTTGCATAAAACCTTGTAATTAATCATGTAACAAATGCAAGTTATCTAAAAAGACATATGAACATTTATTGCAATATCCATCATGATGCAATAAAGGAGATGAACTTTACATTTGAAGATTTGAAATATAATCCATCATATAAAATAGAATTTTAAAAGATGCACCTCTTTGATTTGGTTCGCTCATATATTGATCATTTATCATTAGGCAATATATGATGCAAGAAGCGTAATTAAATAAATGCATATAAATTTTTCTCATAATTCCGGTCCTCTTATTCCAAACCAAAAACTCCTAAAGCGAAAAGATTAAAGTTTTACCTGGGTAGTTAGTCAGGTAAGGATAGTAATAGAGGTTGATTAAAGATCAATTAAGTATCTCGTTCCTTACAGAGCGCGTTACGCAACCCCTAAACCTTGCCTTAGACACCAACTAGTCCAAGAAAACTTGAATCGGTTCACTCAATGAGTTTTTGTTCCTTAACAGTATATAGAAACTTTTGATGTTCGAACCTTATGATTTACATGTCGTGAGAGTAAAAATTTGTTTTGTGGGGTTTGTCAGAAAGACTCCGGCTCGCCCCAGCAAGCTTAGAACATCAAGGCTGAGAACGATTTAATTTGTGGAAGAGCTTAAACTTCAGACTCGTTAGGTACTGAAAGGCAAAGAGCCCACTTGCAACATCTTAAAACAGCAATTAAAGTAATTAAAATAATTAATTATAATTAACTGTAAGTAACTGTTAGAATTAATTAGTAGTAATTATTACAACTTAATTAGCAACAATTAATTAAATTTAACAGAAATATTTAATTACAAATTTCTGCGTGAACAGTAACCAAACTGTTTTTTTAACAAAAGGTTAATTAATAGATAAGCAATTTAGTAGCAATTTTTTTTTTAAATTTTCTGATGAACAGTAGACTATTCTAATGAACAGGAAAAGTTTATTTTCGGAATGAACAATAACAGTTACAAATAAATTTTTTTCTTTTCCGAATTTTGAAAAATTTGCAAATGAGCAGTAACTTTTAATATAATTTTTCCAGATTTAAATTAAAAGCCATAAAACTGGTCAATCTTCTAGATTGTTGTAAATATATCAAATAATTAAGTTTATAGCATGAAGTAAATCCGAAATTAAAATAAATGAGAGATAAGAAAAATTAGGCCTGACGGGAACAGTCGTGTATTCACTGCCCTAGAAGATTGAGAACCCGCCTATCGCCCTGGCACAGATGGTTCCCTCATCCCTAGCGGTAAAAACCCCAGGAAACCGTCGGACTCTGTACTCGGGCGAGAGTGCAGAGGTTCAGCCCAGATGAAGGAAGTTGCCCATAAAATAAAACTAAGATGTAGATGAAAATAATATGTAGGGGAGAAGAAAAACAAGAGAAACTTGTTGTATATTTTTCTTATTATTTTGAGCTCAACATACAGATATATATATAGGGTTGGAAAAGACGTTATAAACCCGTAATTAATTCCGTAACGTTTGTCATAATGTATAGCCATTATGCTCATTTTAAATTCTAATTAAAGCATATTTTAATTACAAAATTTATTAGTATTTATTAAGGAAAAATTGCATTTTCTCCAACAAAATATCCAACAAATTATTCTATAAATTGGGGGTGGAAAAGTAACAAGATGAATCTTTCATGCAATGTTTTTTTGGGTTAATTGCGAACAAAGCCCTTGTAGTAGCAAAAAGATCCCCTATAGTTCTATTTGTTGTGAATAGAACCCCTTTAATTCTACTTGTTGGGAATATTAAAACTGTTAAAATTGTGAGGAGCCAGACATACCCTTTATAGTTCTAGGGTGAGGATAAACATCCAATTGCTAACTTTTTTTTTTACTTCTAAAGGAGTCGAAAAAGTTTACTACATGGTGTTTGGGGAGAAATAGAGCCCAATCTAAGAAGTGATGTGCTTTAAACAGAGGTTATAAACTAATTTAATAAAAAAGATATAGCTATTAGATATTGTCCCTCTTTCTTATCGTATCCGATTCAGAACTATACACATAATTACTAATCAACTTCTCCCCCTTAATTTGTGAATATAGTCTAATATTTCGCTATATTAAATTTTTTTTTACGAGAATCACTAATTTTTGCAGCACTTCACTTATGGGTTTACCTAACCATGCATTCAGCATATCACTAAAAACATCTGTATTTGAGTTGGTCTAAATTGACCTAAATCATTCTCCCAGCACTTTCGAACTTTATTATTGTTATTTTCACTTTATCTTTAGCTTTGATACCATTTATTGGGGAGAAATCGGGCCTAATCTAGGAGTTGATGAGATTTAAATAGAGGTTGGGAACTAATTTAAACCCAAAAGTTATAGTTACTAGGTACCGACCCTATCTCCTATCTTAAACTCATCAATCTTTCTTATCATATCTAATGTGGGTATATACTCACATATTAATAACTTTATGGAGGGGTGTACTACATGGGACCTATTCACAACAAGTAGAGTTACAAAGAGGTATATTCGCAATTAGTAGAATTACATGAGGGCTCTTTGCAACAGGATGATACTACAAAGGGTCTGTTGGCAATTAGCCCCCTTTTTTTGCATGTAATGTTGGTGTAGCAAAATGTATGTTTTAGCTCTTAATATCTTATATAAACAAATTGGATCAGCGAAATTTTTGATACTGTTTAAAAGAAGATATTTTTCTTTTTGACAATGTAATATGCTAACCATAATTAACTAAAAGTATATTATATTTCAGTTATCCTTATGTTTTGGGCAGTAGTGAGACAGCTAGATAAATCTTCAGGCACACACAACTTTATGTCTGGCTTTTGATCCTTAGGGGCTGTTTGGTTGTATGTTTTTACCATGTAAAATGATGGAAAGTGTAAAAAAGTGGGTCCCAATGTCAGCTTTCATCACTTTACATTGTTTGTTTAAATTCTCTTTTACATAAAAATCTTACACCTTTTGATGAGGTGTCACCGAAAGCAAAATCACCAAAATTAGGGCCCGTTTGGTTGTATGTTTTTACCATGTAAAATGATAGAAAGTGTAAAAAAGTGGATCCCAATGCCAGCTTTCATCACTTTCAATTGTTTGTTTGTAATTGTGAAAATAGTGTAAAGTGGTTTCATATGCTGATGTGGCTTGTAAAGTGATTTCATAAAAAAAAGACATGATTTTAGGAGAAAGCTGACATTGAAGTCAGCAAAAAGTAATTTCAACCAATATGATCACTTGAGTAGGGACCACTTTTTACACTTTCCAAACAAACAATTAAAGTTTTATTTTGCAAACCAAACAAGTGTTTTATGATTCCAATGGAATAAAAAACAAACAAAGAAAAGTATAAAAGTGAAAATGATGAGGTGGACAACAACTTTCCAAGTTGTGTCATAAATACACAACTTTACCAACAACAACCAAACAACCCCTTAGGAGTGATTTTGTTGGAAAGCTTACACAATGTCATAAATGTGTCCAAAAAAATAATAAAAAAGTCAAAACCTTGTAGAAAGTGGTGAGGTGGATAACCACTTTCCATTTGTGTCATAAATACTCTAGTTTACATTATACTATCCAAACAATGTAATACTATTATTTTAGGATTCACAAAGATTCCTAACCAAACAATGTAAACACTCGAATGGAAAGTGATGAGGTGGATAACTATTTTCTATTTTGTGTCATAAAAACTCTAGTTTCCTAAAGGCTGGATACTTGATTACTTTTTCCAAGCTATTGTTTCCTTGCGCATGCAAGAAGCTGTACGGTAACAATCCAGGGAGAAGGAAAAATATAATAAGGAGTCATGTCAGATTTCGAGGGGGCATAATAGCAATTTCTATGACTTGAGGGTTAGTGTCAAATTAACTTAAGATCGGGGAACGCAATAGCAATTTCAATGGTAGGGACTATTTCATAAGATAAAAGATGTTAGGGGCTAATAGAAGAACCCAAAGGGCTTGTTTGGATTGAGGGGAATAAGGGTGAAGGAAAGTTAGGGGAACCATTCACCTCCATTCATCTTATTTGGGAACACTTAGAAGGTGAAGTTTTCACCCTAGTTCTTCTTGGTTTACCCCCTATTTTAGTATAAAATTTATTACCCCTCGAATTGGGGTGTAACCAAGGGGAAGGGAACTCCATTCCCTTCCCTTCCCTTCCCTTACCTTCTCTCATTTCCCTTTTAACTTCCCTTCACCCCCTACAAATCCAAACAGGCCCAGATGAAAATCGTGGCCTTTCAACCGCCGCTCCATTCTCAGCGTTTGAGCTCCAAAATCCTCCACTTTTGAGAGAGAGAGAGAGATTCTCAGCGTTTGAGCTCCAAAATCGTACACTTTTCAGAGAGAGAGAGAGAGAGAGAGAGAGAGAGAGAGAGAGAGAGCCATGGTGACCATTGTAGGAGGTTGCAAAAGCCTACTGATCCCAAGAGGGCGCTTCATCGGCCATCGAAATCCAATGTTCAAACCTCGTCGCTTAGCTGCGGTTCGAGCGGCCGCTTCTGCTACCGAAATCGAACCGGTGAATTCCCTTGGCTATTTCTCTTGTAACGAGCACTCTTTAAATATATATTTTTTGGAGCTCTATTTCAAGCTACTGCTGATTTATGCGTATATTTCTCGCAAACCCATGTCTTAAATCACATAAAACTGGCCGCCCTGAAGGTTATACCTCATTGCCAATTAAATTATGTTATTCGTTTAAGGCACATGTTAACTCGCTAGCAATATTGTTACTCTAGAAAAAAGTGAAAGGCAAGCAAAATTTCATCTATTTTTATTGGCTCAATTGCAATTTGGTACCCAACTTTCACCTATTTTGAACCTTGATACCCCAAAGTTTACATTAAAGTTTCACTCATTTTAAATTTTGATAACCCAAACTTTACTTTTTGCCAATTTGATACCAATGAAGGATCGTATATTTTTCCGTTTAATTCAGATCAAGTGCTTACCACGTGATCTCATTGGGATTTTTATACTCACGTTGTTCATTATACACGCCCTTAAGTGGGTGGAAGAGTTGAAGTTAACATCCAAAATGAGATGTGTGACCACAGAGTTTGACAATTCCCACTCATTTCAGGGTTGTTTGTAATGACTACATGTCTATAAGACACCAAATTGGGTCGTGTTCAGCATGTGGTCTAAGGGGCTGTTTGGTTGCACACTTTTTGAGAAAACTTTTCTCAAAATATCTGACAATGGCAAATTTGTAATTAAAAGTTTTTTAGAGATTTCTGTAAATTGTGTTTGGTTCAACAAAAAATTTACAGAAATATTTTCTATAAAATATCAAAACCTATCAAATTTTACAAAAAGCAATTTCCTCTCAAAATAAGAGGAAATCATCAGAAATCTGACACATACCATATTTAATTAAAAACCTACCAAATCTTGTTATTTTCTATAAAGTTATGAGCCATTTTCTTGTTTTGAACCAAACAAGCAAAGTACAAAAAACAAGAAAATTGGTATTTTTGGATTTCTCAAAATTTTTCCTATAATTTTTTTAAGAAATACAAGGAAATCATATTTTAGGTGAAAAACATTTCCTATAATTTCTAGAAATTGAACCAAACACCCCCTAAATTTAACATAAAGTAAAAAGTGCTTCGCATACAGAGGCTACTAAATCTCAATTTTCTGAAACACAGGGGTACTAAATGTGCAGAAATAGAATTTGGGGTATTAAAGTTACGGGTGAAACTTTGGGGTATCAAATGGCAAAAATAAACTTTGGGGTATCAAAGTTCAAAATGAGTGAAACTTTAGGGTATCGAAGTGCAATTAAGCCATTTTTATTTCATAAGAGGGAGGTACAGAGAGCTTACTTGAGTAGGCTAAGTAAATAGGAAAAAGAAAAGAAAAGGAAATGAAATGATTATGTTATATGTTTGTTTATTTACAAAGAAGAAAATATATAAAGTCACCACAATTTAGAATTGTGAAGCCTATTGTTCAAGTAGAACTTTTGTTCATAGTGAGACTCACAAAGCCTTTTATACGCATTTAACTCTGAACCATATTCGCCCATTTAAGTGTATGTGTCTTTCTTTAGAGGAACACCAGTTACATAGCCTGTTACTCTCAGAAAAACTTTATCACTTACTATATTAATTATCACAGCCCTATTAGTATGTTTAACTACTAAATAGGGTTTCAAATATTGGATATCATGGAATATCCATACAGCCAAAATCCTTATCAGATTGCGGATATAGAGAAAAATATTGGGGTTATGTAGTAAATAACGGAGTGTCATACATCGGATGACGTGCATATATAATATATTGTCCTAAAATGTGATCTAAGCATACCTAATGAAATCTAAGCATGCGAAAATTTGAATAACGTATGTTTAAGATCACTAGTGAATTGCTGAAATTTGCTTAGGGAAAAGAGCCTATTGGAATTTTGCTAAAAACTTCATAGGGCTGGAAGTTTTATTAAAAATAATTAAAGAAATTTTACAAAGCTATATTATACTGCGACAAGCCATGTAAAAGGACATATTGGCCAACATATTGGTTGATGTATCAGCCATATCGAAAATATATAGCCCAAAAATTGCCAAAAGTGGCATGGGATTTGAGGCCATATCATTTTATGACAAACCTTATAAAAGGATATATTGACCGTTATATTGAATGTACCGGGAATATTTAAAACAATGCTACTAAAGAGACCACCTTTATGCCTCATATTGTTTGCACGGTTATGATTTCTTCAATTGTATGTATTTATTAGATTGCCCTGTCAGGAGCTTCCTAACACTCAAATATACCGCTGTTTGCTCTAATAAGATTTATTTACATTGTTTTAATTTCTTCAGGATCTAACTGTAGATGCAAAAGTCAGAACTAGCATGAATCTTTTTGCCTGTCCTATCTGTTATTATCCCCTGATCAATAGAAGTCAACAATCCATGTAAGCTTTTCAGTTTGCCACCATGAATGGTTATCTTATACACCTATTTGCTCATTATATCTTGTGAATTGTGCTAATCAAGGATTCATTATTCTCTTCTCAATACTTACTTCTTTAATTACTTGGCATTTATTTCTTAATGTAATAATGAATGAATTTCTCACAGCACTACCACGTCAGGCTCTTTAGTTGAATGCTCTACTTGCAAGAAATCTTACCTTGACAATGACATATATCTTGATCTGACTCTGTCTGGTGGCTCTAAGGAGTATGATGAAACTATGCCAGCTGCAACAGAGCTTTTCAGGTGCCTATTACCATTGTTGTAGTTCTCTATTTACTTATAACTGTGATTGAAGGAATAGATTTACACCATCCTTTCTGAAATCACATATTTAAGGCTTTT
>BQKN01063315.1:141153-165061 GCA_022839385.1 Asparagus kiusianus
AATCTCATAACTCTTTCTTCTCCAAATCTCTTCTTTCAATATTAACAAAAACATTGCCTTTAGTCATTGAGCAGTTCGTCCGCAATACCTATTCTTAGAAGAGATTGGTTCATGAAAGCTTGTTCTTTCAGGCTTTGGGAGCTTGTAAAAGGGCTGTTCTCATACGTTGCAGAAAGTTGCTCTCTTATTAAATATAACTATTATTAAGCCCGTGTGTTGCTACGGGTATTATTGATCGAGTTATATCTATTGCCAAATTGATAATATAGTTTTTATATGTAACTATTTATAAAAAATTTAGCGACAATTTTTTTACTACTATTTACAGAGTGATTTTCCAAACCAGTTAATAAAATAATACACAAATTAGCAAGTTTTATCAATTTTCTATAATAGAGCCAGAAGAGATTTATATTTGTGAGATAAAGGTTAAATTCATCATTTGCAAGAACCAAAAAAAATGAAATATTATTTCCAAGGTTAAAAAATGTTACTTCAGCTTGAACGTTGGAAAAAGGGCCAAATTTACTGTAGCATGAGCAATATTTACGTGAAAAAATCATTGCAACATGAGCAGTATGGCTAAGGCTTAAATTTATTACCGTAGCATGAACAGAAAATTTAACATACTGTAGTACAACGTTGTGAGAACAGTGTTTACTGTAGCATGAATAGTAATCTTGAGGTTCTGCTTTTAAATTAGAAGAAATAATAGATAACCACGGGCATCTGCTGTGACTCTAATGACCGTGCTACATTTCGAGGACAAAGTGGGTCATATAAATATGTATCGTCTCAGTCTAATTGCGAGTATGATTCAAGTGATATATAAATGATTGGTACTAGAACTTGGATGCTACACAAGAAATATTTACATACAAGTTTTCTATTCATCTAAAAAATTTAGGGGTTCTCTTGTTAGACATTACCTGCAGTTTCCCCCTTTCATAGATACCATATTTTGTTATAAACATATTTCACTAATCTGAAACTTTTTCCCCCTACAAATGCAGGACACACGGTATATTTAGGCTTACAGCTCCTGGTGGCATGTCGGTAATAAGGCAATGCCAGCAGCGCGGTTTCCATCCTCATCCAGAGCCATCGGATGGCGGTCCAATCTATGACCGCTGTTCCGATGTATACATGAATCCTAAACTCAAATTTGATGTTGTAGATCTCAGATGATGATGGTAATGCTCATTGTATTGAAACGTCATTATGAACTCACCATTGAATCACTTCTTTTGTTGTACATCTGATAATGGAATATTGTGGGTATTTCAATAGTGGTCGCTGGTCAGTTTTTCAACCCATAATTTTGTATAAAATTTGATGTTTGTGGATCTCAGATGATGATAAGCTCATTGTTTTTGAAACCTCTCTAGAAACTCATCATTGAATCATATTACTGTGAATCCCTTTGTTATACATGCGATGATGAAAAATTGTGTATATTTCTTTATGGATCAGTCATCTGGTTTTTCAAATCATAATCTCGTACAAATTTTAATGTGTATCTTAGATGTTGATAAGCTCAGTCGATTGGGGCTCTCTATGAACTCATCATTTGTCCTATGTGCGTTGTTAGCTTTGAGTTCTTATGTTGTATATCTTGCAAGGAAAAACTGTGGATAGGCTTGTTCTCAACGAACAATTATTATAGGTTGAAACTGATTATATTCGTCCCACATGGCAAACTTGAGATACTCATTTATATATATAAACAATGTACTTGATTCGAAATAAAACAAATATATGAAGAAGAGATTTTTGATATAAACCTATTCATACTTTTTTCTTAAAAAATCGACCCACTTCTGTTTTATTTACAAATATCGACTCATTTTGTTGCCATGTCAGTATCGTAGCCACGAAGTGAGCCGATTTTTTAAACGCGTTGCTAAATAGTCGGGGTTGCCAACCCCGACTATCTTGGACGCCCTGGGTAATTTACAAGCTAAATCAGTCAGGGATAGAAAACCCCGACTAATTTAGCATACTTTCTAATTGGTCGGGTTGGGAACCCCGACCAATTCGAAAGCCTTAGTTCGAAATGGTCGGGGTTCCCAACCTCGTCCATTTAGCATAGACTTTTGCTAAGGCAAAATAGTCAGGGAATTAGCTAAGTCTCAAAGTAGTCAGGGTTACCAACCCCGACTACTTATATTGGGTCCCTCCCCCTATATAAACCACCCGACTACTTTCTCCTCCAAACTCATCTCTCCCAGCCGCCTCCCTCTTCTCCTCTTCTGTCGTTCTCTTGCACTAGTGGATCGGATCTCAATTTTCACTCCATTTTCTCGGCCGTAATCCGAATCAAAAGTTTATTCAAGATCTCTATGTAATTTCCTCTACTCCTCTCCTCTTTTAACACGTAGATATCTAGGGATTTTTTTTCTCAAAAACGAATTTCTAGGGTTTTCTCTCTAGGTGGTTAGAATGATTTATACGATGATTGTTATTGCTAAAATCAAACTTTTAGGGCTTAGAATGATTTTAGGTGGTTAGGATGCTTTATATGATTCTAGGGTTTAGGGTTTTCAATTTGGGGATTAGGGTTTTTGATCAAAATTATATGAGATTATTTGCATATAGGGTTTTCCTCTCTTATTCGATGCTCTGATAATATTATTTAATTTATTTTACATTTAAATAATATAATCTTCTTTTGAATAGGTTGAACAATATAATTTTTATTGCTTGCTCTTATGGTGAAAAAATTAATTATGGAATGAATAATATGCCAACGTACATCGGAGGGGTAACAATGTCGTTAATGATCTCGGAATCATATAGTTACTTTGACTTGGTTAATGAATTACATCGAGTTACGACAATTGACCCACGAGAGTACCAACTAAAAATAATATGCAATTGGCCCATAACGTTTGATAGAACGTCCGCAGTTGAGATCTCAAACGATTATCATATGAGTATTATGTTTAATTTGAGCAAGTCGCAACCAACAATAGAATTATTTATTAAAAAGTTGCCACATAGTTCGTACAAAATATTCAACCCTCTAGGAGAATTCTCACGCATGTTAGATTTGGAAGTTAAGTCTGATGCTCAATTTCAATATCACGGTGATGCACCTTCATTCGCTAGAACGTCAAATGTCATGAACAATGAAGTATTTTATAAAAATATGAGGCCGCTAAGAAGGGAAACAGTTGAAGAGGATGAAAGAAGCAACACCTTTGAAGGTGAAGATAAAGATAGTGCACTAATTGATAGCATGCAATTTGTGAGTGAACATGATGAAGCAATGCCTCATAGGGTACACGCCTCGACAGTTCCGAGGAGACACAGGAGCAGGCTCAAGTCGTGCACATGATGAAGCTGACAGCTCACAGCAAGCTCAAGCCGGATGTTCGCAGCAGGTTCGAGTCGATGAGGATGTCATGCACTCCCAACTTCACACACAACCAGACGAGGGTCTCATCCGAGCTCACGTCGAAGGTGAACGGGGAAGGAGGAGAGGAAGAAGAGGGAGAGGGAGAGGGAGAGGGAGAGGGAGAGGGGATAGGAAAGAGAGTTGTAAATATTTGTTAAGTTTCGATATTTTTTAAGTTTTGATATACTTGATAGGATGTTTGCGTTTGAAACTGAATGTTACGTATCCGATTGTGTATGGATTATTAGTAAGTGAATTGCATGGTATGTATCCGATTGATTATAGTTTTTTTAGTAAGCGAAATGAATGTTTGCGATTATGGATTGGTATGTGTGTTATTTGTGTTTGTGATTGCATTGTGGATTGATAAATATGTACCAAGATTTGGTGGATTGATATTTATTAATAGGATATGATTTTCCAGCTGAATGTGGGCTGGAAGATCTTTGCAAAATAGTCGGGGTTAGGAACCCCAACTATTTTGTGCACAACGTGCACGAAATAGTCGGGGTTCCCAACCCCAACTATTTTGCCTTAACCAATTCCGACCTCTTTTGAAACTTAGCAAAAGTCTATGTTAAATCGTTGGGGTTGGGAAACCTGATCATTTCGAACTAAGGCTTTCGAATTGGTCGGGGTTCCCAACCCCGACCAATTAGAAAGTGTGCTAAATTAGTTGGGATTTCTAACCCCGACTAATTTAGCTTGTCGGGGATCCCAACCCCGACCAATTAGAAAGTGTGCTAAATTAGTTGGAATTTCTAACCCCGACTAATTTAGCTTGTAAATTACCCAGGGCGTCCAAAATAATCGGGATTGGCAACCCCGACTATTTAGCAACGCGTTTAAAAATAATCGGCTCACTTCGTGGTCACGATGCTGATGTTGTCACGAAGTGGGTCGATATTTGTAAATAAAACAGGAGTGGGTAGATTTTTTTAAAAAAAATGAATGGGTTTATATCAAAAATTTCTTCAATATATGAAAAAAATTAAAACACACATGCCTTAAAAGGGATAAGAGAATAAACTATTGATTACAGGCCATCTATCACAAGCAAACAATGGTTCCTCCAACTAATCTACCAAACCCTAGACCCGCATACAACCTTTCTGCCTGCTCTAAAAAAACATCACCATCATCGACATAAAAGCCTAATAAAGGATTAAGTAATCCCAAATATTATATTCTCATGTCAACAAATGGAAGCTGTAGTATGTATCTTGTTCTTGTTTAGGATGTCCTAAGCGCAATCTCTAATCCTGTGTTAGACTAGAGGTTTAATTTAATTAAGAGTATAAACGAAGTGTCTCTATCTTAACCTGCTTGACAATGGCACTTTGTTTAAATAATGTAGTTCAATTGGCCGTATCTCCTAATCATGACCCGGTAATCTTAACATTTTGAATTAATTTAAAGGGCGCCAGAGACGAATATACAGTGAATTATTCTCTGAAGCACTAGAAATCTTCTCTTGTCTACAACAACAACAAAAAAAAGAAAAAAGAAATCTTCTCCTGTCCTTATTTGATCTATATTCGAGAATGAATAGGTAAACTATTTGACTCATTCTAATACAAAGATAAATACTTGAATGTATACCAAATATACAAGAACAACTACAGTCTTTTTTGTATCACATAACATGTATAACTATATGAGGAATCTTACATTGACAAGTAAAAAATAAGATATCCTTTCCGTCTAGGATGTGTATCCTAGACGGAATTCCGTCTAGAATACGCGTCTAGGAAGTTTCCGTCTAGGATGTAGTATTCTAGACGGAAATTCCGTCTAGAATACATCCTAGACGGAATATTCTAGACGGAATTCAAAAATAAACTCTTAATTTTTTCCCCTGAAACTTCAGTTTGTATTTTAGCCGTTTAACATTATATAATTTGATGTGCATAGGATTCTTTTTTTGGGTGGAATATACAAAATTCTTTTGAGAGTTGAACCCTCCCAAATTTCAATCATATTCGACAATATCAATATCTAATTCTATCTGACCCTAATTTTATGTTTGCTGAATTTGAATCTTAATTTTAAAACCCCATATAATATACTCGTTTTTAACTCTATATTTACAACTAAAATTAATATAATGATATCAATATCAACTTTAGTGCGTCAACAATATGAATAAGAGGAACCCCCGCCAGTGGCGTAGTGGTTGGACCTTGAGCATTGGCTCAAAAGGCTAAAAAGTGATCCATTTCTAGGCATACTATTTTTAATTTCTAATTATTAGGCAAAACAACATTTGTACTATTTGGCCTGAGGCCTAGCTAGTATGAAGCCATGTTCCTCGTCCCAAAAAGGATATGAATAAGAAGTCACATCCGTGTAGATCCCTATTTTTTAGTTAAGGGGAAAATGATTCCAGCCCCCAAAACCCAAGAAAACACGCTCCCCCTCCCTAAGACTTTGTCAACGGGTGCTTTACCCCCAAAAATAAAGATTTTATTCTCTGAGCCCCCAAAACATAAAACACAAGAGATTAAAATATGTGAAGACCATAATATCATGCTCTCTCTCTCTCTCTCTCTCTCTCTCTCTCTCTCTCTCTTTATGATGATGCTACTGATAGTTGAAATGATTGATGGACATTATTATTTTATTATATTCGTTTTCTTTATTTTCGTTGTTGATGAGAGGAACTAATTGTTTTTGTTTGTATTGGGAGATTGTTAAGGGTACGGGTTTAATTGTTAAGGTTACGAGTCAATTGTTAAGTTATGGATCCCTTCTCTCTCTCTCTCTCTCTCTCTCTCTCTCTCTCTCTCTCTCTCTTTATCATGATGTTACTGTGATGATAGTTGAAATGATTGATGGAGATTGTTATTTTATTATTTTTGTTTTTTATTATTTTAGTTGTTGATGGGGAAACTAATTGCTTTTGTTTGTATTAAGAGATTGTTAAGGTTACGGGTTTAATTGTTAAAGTTATTGGTTTAATTGCTAAGGTTACGGGTCAATTGTTAAGGTTATGGATCCCTTCTCTCTCTCTCTCTCTCTCTCTCTCTCTTTCTCTCTCTCTATCATGATGTTACTGTGATGATAGTTAAAATGATTCATGATGATTGTTATTTTATGATTATTTTTTTAATATTTTCGTTGGTGATGGGAAAACTAATTGTTTTTGTTTGTATTGGGAGATTGTTAAAGTTATGGGTTTAATTGTTAAGGTTACGAGTTTAATTATTAAGGTTACGGATCCCTTCTCTCTCTCTTTCCCTCTCTCTCTTTCTCTCTCTCTCTCTTTATCATGATGTTGCTGTGATTATAGTTAAAATAATTGATGGGGATTGTTATTTTATTATTTTTGTTTTTTATTATTTTCGTTGTTGATGAGGAAACTAATTGTTTTTGTTTGTATTGAGAGATTGTTAAGGTTACGGGTTTGTTGTGTAGGTTAACTTCACAACTAAAGCGTAACATTCACAACCAACGCATATCCTTAACAACAAACCCGTAACCTGCACAACAAACTCATAACCTTAACAGCCAATCCGTAACCTTAACAACTAACACGTAACCTTCACAACCAATGCATAACATTTATAACCAACCATTATCCTTAACAACAAATATTCTACAAATATTATGGCTTTAGGGGTTTGAACCCCTAACCTCTTGTCTAAACTCCCAAACTTAACAATTAACAATTAAACCTGTAACCTTAACAGTTAAACCCGTAACCTTAACAATCTCCCAATACAAAAAATAATAATTAGTTTTCTCATCAACAATAAAAATAATAAAAAATAAAAATAATAAAATAACAATCCTTATTAATCATTTCAACTATCATCGCAGTAACATCATGAGAGAGAGAGAGAGAGAGAGAGAGAGAGAGAGAGAGAAGGGATCTATAACCTTAACAATTGACCCGTAACCTTAACAATTAAACCCGTAACCTTAACAATCTCCCAATACAAACAAAACAGTTAGTTCCTCTCATTAACAACGAAAATAATAAAAAACAAAAATAATAAAATAACAATGCACATCAATCATTTCAACTATCAGTAACATCATGATATATATAGAGAGAAGGGTATTATGGTCTTCATATTTTTTAATCTCTTGGGTTTTGTGTTTTGGGAGCTCAGAGAACAAAATCTTTATTTTTAGGGGCAAAGCACCCGTTGACAAAGTCGTGGGGAGGGGGAAGCAGTTTTCTTGGGTTTTAGGGGCTGGAAGCATTTTTCCCTTTAGTTAATTAGATAGCTGAAAAAACACGGCATAACCCCTAAAAAGTCGATCCAATAGTTGTTATGTGCTATATTAAAAAAAAGGGAATAATGGGTATGATGTGGTGGCTCATTTTGCTAAATGAGCCACCAAGAGAGGAAGTTATGAGGTCCACGTTTTTTAACGTCACTAGCAAGGTGGGTCTCATCGCATAATTATATCTTGGTAGCTCATGTACAGCTTGTTTGGATTGGGGTTAAGGGGAGGGGGCACATTAACTTGTTTGGGAATCCATTTTTTATATATAATGAAGGGGGAGTTAAGGTAACGGATGGAGGAAACTTAAGATTTTGTTCGCCCTCAAATTGTGGTGTAATGGAGGGAAGGGTACTCTTCAAAAAGAGAAATTACTAAAAGATAACTCTACCCTCATCAAGATGATTTCCCAAGGAGTGAAATAACATGTAAGGTTATTTTTATAAATGTGCATATATTCTCTCATCTTACCTTCACTTTGTGAAACTTTCTAAACGAGATGAAATAAATCCCCTTAGTTCTCCTTAATGATTGTCAAACAAATTTTGTAAATTACCTTAACTTCCCCTAGCTTAACTTGTTCTATGTTTACTTAACTTCCCTTCAATAGGGGCAAATCCAAATAGATTCTTAGCAACATGAGCCATCACCTCATACGTATTGTTTCCTTATATGTATATTTATAAATTCTAGGTATTATCTATTTTGTCTACAAAATTACTCAAAAAAAATGTTAGGACCCTCTCTACTAGTCAGTTGGGGCTTTTACTCCGTCTGCAATATAATCTATCTGTATTTAAAGCTTTTCTACTAAAAATGTAACTCCATACTGTCACATATGTACCTTATGCCAGTGAACAATTAATTGAAGATATAATATCGGGACGCCATGCAAGCAGATTGAGGGATTAGGTAAAGAAACTTTTGTACAGACCCAAAAGGCAAAAAAAAAACTCATGCAAGGTACTTAGGTACATGTGACCAAACACAAAAGCTTTTGTGTTAGGTAGTCCTATTTTGTGGGACATCAGTTACTCGATATGAGTATATTTACATGTCTATCAGTACAGTATAATCACTTAGTATATTTACTAATTTACATGTTTATCTGGGCATTTACTAGTATAATTAGTGTTATCAAATTGGCATTTTTAGTTTGATATCTTGCTCAATATGGTATTTTTTTTCTTTCTTTCAATTGCAACATTGTAGTATTATTAATAACAAAATTAATACCAATCTGATAAAATTTCTGTTGTACGCGGCGGAAGCTCGAAACCACACGAACAAGAACGAGATAAATTACAACCAATAAGCCAAACACAATACCACAGCAAAATAAACGAATTTTACATGGTTCGGCAAGTTGCCTACGTCCACGGGGCAAGGAGGAGAGAGTTCTTACTATTAGAAATCAAGAGAATACAAATAGAGTTACAAATCTCACCAAAAACCCTCAAACAAAGCTATATAGATCTCTCACAAATCTCCCACAATAGGATGCAACAATCCTCCCTCAAAACTGCTCAAGAAATGTTCTTGCTTTTTCCTAATTAATTAGGATTAGGCTTATATATCAACTCAAAACGAAACGGTTCAGAAAACCAACACGTCAACTCAGACCCGACTCGTGCGAAAACGACAGAAACTTTCTAGAGTCTCTGGACTCTTGGCGGACGACTGTCGCGCCATGCGCGGTCGACCGCGACCTGATACAGAATAGAACTCAGCCTCGTGCATATTTGCGGTCGACCGTCGCGCCACACGCAGTCGACCGTACAACACCCAAAACTGTTCTTTCGTCATTTCCTACGGTCTTTATCGCTGTGCTCACCATTTCCATAGTTCTCCACCTCGGCGAACGTTTCTTTCAAAACTGAGCCGACACTAAATCATCCACATGTCCCACTTGTTATGTCCAAGATGAAGTGAAAACAACCCACTTCAATGGACTCAATCCACAACAAGTCGGGAACCCAAACGAGAGCTCAAACAATCTCTCCCATGGAAATCAACAAATTCAACCGGCTGCATCAAACATGACTGCCTACGTATCCTCTTACCTAAGGAATCAAGCTGAACGTAGTTCACCCAAACGACCTCCAAAGGCCCTCAACACTGAAGAATGTTCAATAGCTTCAAACAATGACCAAATTTCATACCTGAAACAATTTTGGTCAACATATCTATAGGGTTGTCCTTCATGTGGATCTTCTCTAATATGATGCCTCCATCATACAATATGTCACGAACAAAATAGAATCTGACATCTATATGCTTTGTACGTGCATGATAAACCTGGTTCTTCGCTAAATAGATAGCCGATATGCTATCACAATATACCTGAAGGGTCTCCTGTGTAATTCCCAAGTCCTCCAACATCCACGCAACCACAAAACCTTCTTAACAGCTTCAGTCACTGCCACATACTCTGCCTCTGTAGTAGAGAGAGCAACTGTAGACTGAAGTGTACATCTCTAACAAACCGGTGCTCCTGCCAATGTAAACGCATATCCTGAAGTAGACATGTGCTTGTCAAGATCCCCCGCATAGTCTAAATCCACGTAACCAATACAATCATGCCCGTTCTTCTCACTCTTCTGGAAATCAATCCAACATCCATGATGCCTTTAACATACCGTAGAATCCACTTCACGACCTCTCAATAACTCTTCCTAGGGTGGTGCATGTACCTCGATACCATACTCACGGCCTGTGACAAATATGGCCTCGTACACACCATCGCATACATCAAGCTACCCACCGCACAGGCATATAGAACCTTTGACATATAATCTCTATCCTCAACTGAAACATGTGACATATTAGTTGAAATCTTGAAGTGGGGAGCCAATGGAGTCCTAACTACTTTTTTGACATCAAAGCTAAATTTCTTTAACATCTTCTGTAAGTAACTCCTCTTTGTAAGCTCCAATCTCTCTTTTACACTGTCTCTCTCGATCTTCATACCCAATATCTTCTTTGCTTTTCCAAGATCCTTCATCTCAAACTTGGATGACAGCTCATCTTTCAACTTTGGATATACGAAGATTTCCTGGAAGCAATAAATATATCATCAATATATAAAAGCAACTATACGTTCTCATCATCATGTAGCTTGTGCATAAACACATGGGTCATATGGGCTCCTCGTGTATCCATGACCAATCATGAAGCCGTCGAATCTCTTGTACCACTGTTACGGCGATTGCTTCAATCCATAAAGAAACTTCTTTAGCTTGCACACCAAATCTTCTTTTCTTGCAGCTTTGAATCCTAAGGGTCGCGTTATGTAGATCTCTTTATCTAAATCTCCATGTAGAAAGGCTGTCTTCACATCCATCTTGACTAAATCCAAATCCAAATCCAGTTGTGCCACCAATGCTAATAAAATCCGAATCGACGAATATTTCACAACGGGTGAAAATACATCATTGTAATTAACGCGCTCAAGTTGTACATATCCTTTGGCAACCAATCTGACTTTGTACCTAATATCCCCAATAGAAGATCCACCTTTCTTCGCATATACTCACTTATAGCCAATAGCTTTCTTCCTCTTAGGTAGCACTGTAAGTTCCCAAGTGTCGTTCTTCTGAAGAGACCGGATCTCCTCATCCATAGCTTCCCTCCACTTGATCGAATCGAGGCTAGAATCTGCCTCCCTGAATGTGGATGGAACCATATCATCAATGACCTCCACTGATAATGCATATGAGACCATGACGTCCTTATACCTAGCTGGTCGATGAATCACCCTTCTAGGTCTATTCGCTGTAATAGACTCCTGAACATGACCCTTCTACTGAGTCTCACAATCTACTGTATCCTCTATCTGCCCGACTATCATCTCATCTCCTCCTAGTGTCACCTCTATATGAGCCTTAATGGATATAATACTATCTGGAGTGGGTAGAGTCACATTATCCTCCACCTGCTGCGATATCTCTCGAATTTGGTCTTCCTCCACTTGCTGAAACTTGAGGCTTCATCATGTACGCCTCATCAAATATGACATCTCTGCTAATAACTATCTTCTTGTTCTGTGGATCCCATAACTTGAAGCCTTTAACTCCATCTCAAAATCCCACAAAAAGTGTCTTCCTCGCCCTCGGATTCAATTTACCATCATTAATATGATAATAAACAGGACACCCAAATATCCGAAGCGACTCATAGTCACTAGCTATCGAACCAGACCAATGCTCCAAAGGAGCCTTCCCCTGTATCGTAGTACACGGCAACCTATTAACGAGATGGCTCATATAAACCAATGCATCGGCCCAAAAGGATCTAGGTAATCCACTTTTTGTCATCATACATCGCACCTTCTCCAGCAAGGTACGGTTCAATCTCTCAGTCACCTCATTCTGTTGTGGTGCCTCTCGAACTGTGAAGTATCGCTTAATATCGTGATCCTGGCAAAACTACAGAAACAGATCACTCTTATACTCTCCACCGTTATCTGAACGTAGAATCTTCACCTTTCTACTTGTCTGCAGCTCCACTTTCTTCTTCCACTCCACAAAAATATCCAGGACCTTATGTTTATGCTTTATAGGGTATACCTAATTTATCCTGAAATAGTTATCAATGAAAGTGACAAAATAGTTGGTCCCACCAAGTGATGTTTTTTTGGAAGGGCCCCAAATATCTGTGTGAATATAATCCAATATACCTTAGGTGTTATAAATAATGGTGCTAAACTTCACTTTAGTCTTCTTTCCAAGTACGCAATGCTCACATAACTCCATCTTACAGGTCTTAGCACCTTTCAATAGCTCCTGTTTTGCCAATGACTGTAGGAACTTATCACCTGTGTGTCCTAATCTCATGTACCATAGGATGATAGTATCCTCCTCTGTAGTGATAGAAGCTGTCAGACCCCCTATAACTGTCTTGCCCTTCAAGTAGTATAGGTTATTTTCCCTAACACCTCGCATCACCATCATAGAACCATTCATGACGTTCATGGTAGCATCCTCTAAGGTCACTCAATAACCAACTGTCTCCAAAGTACCAAGAAAAATGATGTTCTTTGTCAACTGCGGCACAAACCTCACTTCTTTCAACTCCCTCACTACACCCGTCATGCATCCTGATCTGAACTGAACCAATACCACCAATAACGTATATGTGGTCATTTCCCATAAGCACGACATCCTCTCTTTCCAGCTCCTCAAAGCTGAAGAACCAATCCCTCCTAGGGCAAATATGATATGTGGCTCCCAAATCCAACATCCACTCTGTAGAATCGACATAGCAAACCGATGATAGTGTAGAGCACGAATAGCCCGAAGAATCTGAATCTAAATGTTCGCCAACACCTTTTGTTACATTCACTTCTGAAGCTTGTACAGTTTCTCCCTTCTTCTTCCCGGCTTTATCATTCCACTTTGGGCAGTCAATCTTCTAATGCCCTTCTTCTTTACAATATCGACATTGATTACTACCAACACTCTTAAAGGCACCTCTGTTCTTTGATTTCGAGCGGTTGACTTGGCGACGGTTTGGACTACGGCCTCGAACTGCTAATGCATCTCCCGATGCCTTCTCGAAGGGTTCGTCTGTTGGGTCCTCTTGTTTAGATAATGATTTTACAACAATTTACAACTAATATTATTTTCAGTATTTTGTTTTATGTTGTTTAGTATATACAGGAAATCGAGCTAAACAAGATATATTGAAGCTATGCATATCAAGTCAATCAATCCAAGTCCAAGCTTTAGAAGATTCTTTTCTGGTGTACTTAGTATAGGATTATATAATATGTATTAATTCTATAAGCTCAAATATACACACACATTACATTTGTGAATTTTCATAAAAATAGGTGTTTTTATGCAAACTACATTCAAATATGTTTTGGACTATACAAACTATGTTAACATCTTTTATTATGTCCATAAAAAGATTACACGAGTTTTCAGAACATGATTTAAGATAAAATGGCAAAAAAACATATTTGAAAAACATGTATTATAGTACTTTTGAATATTTCTCACAAATGATAAGAGCAATTTGAAAAATTCTTTTTCCAGCATGTTCATATTCATCATTATAAACTTTTCCCAAAGTTTTACATTTCTTAGAATTTATTTACTATTTTTAATAGAGCCTCAAAACTCATATTCAAAAATCGTTTCAGGATGATAACCTGTTATCAGTCGACTGATCAGTCGACTGATGACATTAGTCGACTGAAGAATGTGCCTGTAATCTTTAAAAGTTTTTGTTACATTTTGGTCGACTGACCAGTCGACTGATGATCCATCAGTCGACTGATTAAGATAATCAGTCGACTGATGAGCTTTCTGACGCCTACAACGGTCAACTCATCAGTCGACTGATGATTTTCGTCAGTTGACTAATAAGCCATAACGACTATTTTTCCAGCCTTAAGTATTTTAAAGTTTTTGCTGATTTTCATTGGGTTTTGTGATTTGGTTTTTCTTCCTATATAAATCCCTATTGTTCTCATTAGAACAACCATTCAAGAGGGTTTTAACAAGAGTTTAAAAGTGTTTAAAATAGTGCTTAAGTGTTTAAGTTTGAGTTTACAAAGAGGTGGCTTGCTCTTTCAATTGAGGAATTCATCCTCAGTCTTCTTCATCCTATATTGTGTTTATAGAAAAGTTTTTTTTAACTCTTTTCTCTAGCAATTTATTATTGATTTTCATATTATTATTATTGGCTACTCTGCTAATTGAGTTAGGTTTTATTTACACTTATTTTATCACACACACCCTATTTGAGCTTATAGGATTTCATACATCATATTTTGGGTAGTGGGTTTATGATTTGTGAGATTGAGCTTACATTGAGTTCTCATCCAATTAGAGAACATTTCATTGTAATTGAGCTTTATTATGAGTTGCACATTGTATTACACTCGTACACCGAGAGAAGTGTGTGGTGAGAGACAGGGTCAGTTCTAAGAGGAGTGTGATCGGTAGTAAAGCCTAGTGAGAGGTGGTAATTCCGAACACTTGATGAAGGTGACACAGGCTAGGCCAACACTTAGATGGTGTGAAGTATATTTGCAAGTGTGTAAGTTGTAAAGTTTTCGGTAAACTATAAAACCGTATTGTGAGGTGTAAACGTTTTTTGGGTGAGCATAGAAAACACGATTGTGATAGTGAAGATCTCCTCGAGATGAGGAATGGAGACGTAGGTCGTGGGGACCGAACTTCGTGATCATATCTTTTGTTTGCGTTTGTCTTTTGTGCACTATCACTTGTGTTTATTTACTCTTGTTCATATATGCTTGCATATATCAAATTGAATATCAAGATTGTTAGGATATGTTTATTAATAACTTTTAATCGGCATTAATATCTAATAATATTAGCAATAACCCTATTCACCCCCCTTTAGGGTACTTTCAATTAGTATCAGAGCTTGGTGCTCTTGATTTAAGGTTTAACTGCCTTGAGTTAACGGTCTAAGCTTTAATATTGTTGCTAATCTTGTTTTGATATTATTTAATTCGCTTGCTCATATATTATGGATATGTTCGGTATAAGCTACGATATAAATGCTGCTCCTAGATATAGTAACTTCCCTTATGAACAATGGTGTTGTAGATTCAAAATTTTTGTTGAATCTAGAAATATAGATTTATGGGAAGTTATTGACAATACTTATATTGTGCCCATTTCGGAGAAATCCAAATGGAGTAAACAAGACAAAAAATGTTTACAATGAACAAGTTAGTGTTAGAATTTATGCATAATGCTTTAGGTCCATGTATTTCTAACGAACATACTCATTTTGATAGTGCTTATACAATTTGGAAATTATTTGAAGCACATCAGGTGAACTTGGAGGTGATCCGATGATCTTTGGCAGTTCCCTCTTCAAGTTCACATGGAGCTTCTTCATACACACGGCCACTAGGCGATAGCCCTAGTGAGGTATGCGAGTCCGATAACAAAAATGATCTTACTATTGATGAACTCACACTTGGTTGTGAATTACTGATGCATGATTATAAAAAATTGCAATGTTGCTATGTTAATATGAAAAGCAAGCATGTCGAATTAAAATCCTCTCATGAAACACTAGCCACTAAGTTTGATCTCATTGCAAATGAAAATGTAAATCTTAAAGAATGCAATAAAAAATTAAAATTGGAAAATTTGTTTCATGCTAAATGTGATTCTATATCAGAAGTTGAGAATATTAGAAAAGAGTTTACTTCTTTCAAAATTGATCATGCATGTTCTACTTCAAATAACAATGCTTATGTGGAAAAGGATGAGTTGAATCAAGTTAGAAATAGAATATCCACTTTAGATTCAACATTAAAAACTTGCATTGTTAATAACAACAAGCTTATGAACTTGTGTGCAAAGTCCCACAAAAATATTTTTAAGAAACCTATTCACTATGCACACAAGTATAACAAAATTTACAAGTGTTCAATTTGCGATCGTAAAAGACATATTGCTAAATTTTGTTATAATACACAAAAGCCTAACAAGCCTAATCATGTTTGTGCATCCCATCAAGCTTCTCCATCTCATACACATGTACACATACATAGTAATAATCATAAACATGCTCACATGTATAAGTGTGAATTTTGTGGTCATTTTAGTCATTTGGCCAAGTATTATTTTGATTTAAAAAGGAATTCTCTTTTGCCAAATGATTCTAAAATACCACATGTGTTTTAATTGTAATGTTTGTGGTAGATTTGGACATATTACAAAATTTTGTTATGATTTGCAAAAAGCTTCTATGTTGTAAAATGTTCCAAATAGTCCCATGTTTAAAAGTATTTTGCATTTGCAAAAAGTTCAAATAATTCACCTTTGTTTGCAAATATTTCACGTGCACATCCACATAGCCAAGATAAACAAATGCATCATCTTCATTGCACTTATTGCAATCGAATGTGCCATTTGCAAAATTATTGCTATGACCGGATCCGTGCACAAAATGCGCCCAAAAGGGATCATAACCTTAGGGCTTTAAGCTTTAATGACAGGGGTCATGTCCCTAGACTCTTAGGTACCAAGAGTAATCGAGTACCAAAACATGTTTACTTCTTTAAGAACAAAATTTTTTACTTTTTTAGTTTTTCATGTTCTTAAAGACGATTTTTAATTTAAGTTTTATAAACAAATTAAAAACAATTTTATATTTGGTATTTGATTTGAAAGTTATCATTCATATTTTTTTCATGATTCTCTATTCATAGACTTTATGTTTCATCCTTTATAAATTAATATAATTTTTATCAAGATTATTTTTCTATACTAAAACATAATTTTTGTTAGTATACCTTGTTTTTAATTTTTTTAAGTTTGAACAATGTGTTTGTGTTTATGGGATCATTATAAAACACTCTTATGATGATATTTATGTGTTTGAGCTCCCAGATCATCTATTTGTAGTTTATAATGTATTTCTTATATGGTTCGATCAAGTTTTATAAAGAAGATTTTTTCTATTTATCAAACACTTTTTATATATATACTTTGTTTTGAATTTACATATAAGAGGGTCATGTTTTAGCAACCCCCCAGATTTATTGATCTTTTTTACTTCATATCATGTTCACCGGGTATTCATATGAGTTGAAACAAGTTTTTCTTATTTTTATCGAAAATAAGTATATTGATCTTTTATTTATTCATCCAAAGCATACTAATCCTTGATCTTTATGGATAAAACTTATAAATGTTTCGACAAAGTTTTTTTGTAATCATGTATACAGGAAAGATGTGTCCATTATTCACATTGATACAAAATATTCTTTTTAGTGGACATCTTTGTCTAACCTCTTTGCTTAGAGATTTTTTGTGACTTGAGCATGTTTGTCATTTGAATCATGTATTTGCTCAATCATCTTATTTTTTGTTAAACTGATACTTAATGCTTTTCCATGAATAAGATTTTAGTTTTCATAAGTTTTCATGAACTTGTACTTTATTTTTATGTATTGAGACATAATTCTCATAATAATGTATTTATATATGTTCTCAATTAATCATAATTTATGGTTTGATAACTTGTGAATTTTCTTTTGGATTTATTGACAAATCATTTGATTCTTGATTTTTAATTTTTAAATCTTTGATTTTTATTTTTTAGGATTTTTTGTTGTTTTTTCATGGATATATATCCTATGGATATATATCTATGTTTTAGACACTTGTGACACATTATCTTCATGACACATGCATATGTGTTCACTTGGTCTATCTTTGTATGTGAGTTGTGTTTAGCATATCTTACATTTATGTTTACTCACATGGTTGTCATGGTTTTTATTGCATATATTCTTTATGGTACTTTGATAGGGGTAGTTGTGTTAAGTTCTTTTCTATTGCATTTACTCTCCCGTAGTAATTTTTTACTTGTTTTATGGTTTGAAAAACATTTTGATGTAGTAACTTTTGTTATGAAGTTTGATTTGTGTTTGTATGACACTTAAATGTTTAGTTGTTTTAGTTGTTTAAGTTGTTTTTGTTTGTGTAAGCTTGGTTGGTGTTTGAACATGTGAGTGTTGTAAACTCTAAATTTTGCTTATATATATATATATATATATATATATATATAATGTTCAGCTCCTTATGCCTCTTGTGATGAAATGTAAAATGTGTGGATGTGGTCGTTGTTATATTCATTCTCTATGTATTCTTATTTCACAACCACCATCTGTTTATATATTGTGGCTAACCTTTCTTACATGCTTCTAAATAAGGGGAGAATCCCTATTTTTTATATGTCTCACCTGTGCTTATATGTAGGGGGAGCTTCTAGCTCTTGTTCTGTTATTTTTCCCTATTTTTGATGTTGCCAAAGGGGGAGAAAATTGTGAGTATATAGCATTTATTCAAATTAGTTTCCTGACTTTTTATGCATATTGAAAAATTGTTTGTCATCATCAAAAAGGGGGAGATTGTTGGGTCTTCTTGTTTTGATAATGATTTTACAAACAATTTACAACTAATATTGTTTTCAGTATTTTGTTTTGTGTTGTTTAGTATATATAGGAAATCGAGCTAAACAAGATATATTGAAGTTATGCATATCAAGTCAATCAATCCAAGTCTAAGCTTCAAAAGATTATTTTATGGTATACTTAGTATAGGATTATATAATGTGTGTTAATTCTATAAGCTCAAATATACACACACATTACATTTGTGAATTTTCATAAAAATAGGTGTTTTTATGTAACATTTATTCAAATATATTTTGGACTATATAAACTATGTTAACATCTTTTATTATATCCATAAAAAGATTACACAAGTTTTCAGAACTTGATTTGAGCTAAAATGGCAAAAATAACATATTTGAAAAACATATTTTAGCACTTTTGAATATTTCTAGGTTTTCACAAATAATAAGAGCAATTTTAAAAATTCCTTTTTCAACATGTTCATATTCATGATTATAAACTTTTCCCAAAGTTTTATATTTTTTAGAATTTATTTACTATTTTTAATAGAACCTCAAAACTCATATTCAAAAATAGTGTCAAGCTAATAACCTGTTATCAGTCGACTGATTAGTTGACTGAAGAATGTGCATGTAATCTTTAAAAGTTTATGTTTTGTTTTGGTCGACTGACCCGTCAACTGATGATCCATCAGTCGATTGATAAAGACAGTCAATCGACTGATGAGCTGTCTGAAGCCTACAACGGTCAGCTCATCAGTTGACTGATGATTTCCGTCAGTCGACTGATAAGCCATAACGGCTATTTTCCAGCCTTGAGTATTTTAACGTTTTTGCTGGTTTTCATTGGATTTTGTGTCTTGGTTTTTCTTCCTATATAAACCCCTATTGTTCTCATCAGAACAACCATTCAAGTGGGTTTTAACAAGTGTTTAAAAGAGTGTTTAAGTGTTTAAGTTTGAGTTTACAAAGAGGTGGCTTACTCTTTCAATTGAGAAATTCATCCTCAATCTTCTTCATCCTCTATTGTATTTATAGAGAAGTTTTTTTAACTCTTTTCTCTAGCAATTTATTATTAATTTTCATATTATTATTATTTGCTAGTTTGCTAATTGAGTTAGGTTTCATTTACACTCATTTTATCACACACATCCTATTTGAGCTTGTAGGATTTCATACATAATCTATTGGGTTGTGGGTTTGTGATTTGTGAGATTGAGCTTACATTGAGTTCTCATCCAATTAGAGAACATTTTATTGTAATTGAGCTTTATTGTGAGTTGCACATTGTATTACACTCGTACACCGAGAGAAGTGTGTGGTGAAAGACGGGGTCAGTTCCAAAAGAAGTAGGGTCGGTAGTAAAACCTAGTGAGAGGTGGTACTTCCGAGCACTTGAGGAAGTGAACGTGCTAGGCTAACACTTAGAGGGTATGAACTGTATTTGCAAGTGTGTAAGTTGTAAAGTTTTCGGTGAACTAGAAAACTGTATTGTGAGGTGTAAATGTTTTTCGGGTGAGCGTAGAAAACCTGGTTGTGATAGTGGAGATCTCCTCGAGGTGAGGAGCGGAGACGTTGGTCGTGGGGACTGAACTCCGTGATCATATATTGTGTTTTCGTTTGTCTTTTGCGCACTATCACTTGTGTTTATTTACTCTTGTTCATATATCCTTGCATATATCAAATTAAATATCAAATTAAATATCAAGATTGTTAGGATATATTTGTTAATAACTTTTAATCGGCATTAATATTTAATAAGATTAGTAATAACCCTATTCACCCCCCTTAGGGTACTTTCATCGCCAACACTCTTCCTCAACTCATAATTCACCAAAGCTTAGGTCACCTCCTTATAGCTAACAGTAGTTCTTCCATTGATTATAGTAAAAACGAACGTACCATAATCATCATCGGGCAATAAACACAAAAGTAGCATCGCCTTGTCTTCGTCCTCAACATGATGTCCACATTGACCATATCTGAAAGTAGTTTCGTAAAATTGTTTACATGCTTCCTAATAGAAACTCCCCTCTTCATCTTGAATTAGTAAAACCTCTTTTTCAAGTGAAGTTGATTCTCAATGCTCTTCGTAAGATACTTCTCATTGAGCATTTCCCATATTCTCTTCGTCAACGTCTCGTTCATCACGTCATAAATAAGATCCGGCGTCAAGCATGACCGAATAACTTCATAAACCTTACTATTCATCTTCTTCCAAATCTTGCCCTCCATGTCAGCGGGTTTCTCTTGTAACTCAATAGTCTCCTCCAAGATATGTGCATCCAATGTATCCATCACCTGGAACCTCCATAAACCAAAATTTATCTTATCGTCGAACTTTGAAACATCAATCTTGGTGTTATTGATGCTCAGACTCTGTATCGCCTTCGTAAGAGACGAACCTAATGTGCTTGCTTCTCCCATGTTGTCGATCTAACTCTTCAAATAGGAATCCTTCACCGAATCATTCGAACAAGCCTCAAGCCAAACCCGAAGCTCTGATACCACTTGTTGTGCGCGACGGAAGCTCGAAACCACACGAACAAGAACAAGATAAATCATAACCAATAAGCCAAACATAATACCACAACAAGACAAATAAATTTTACGTAGTTCGGCAAGTTACCTACGTTCACGGGGCAAGGAGGGGGGAGTTCTTACTATTAGAAATCAAGAGAATACAAATATGATTATAAATCTCACCAAAAACCCTCAAACAAAACTCTCTAGATCTCTCACAAATCTCCCACAATAGGATGCAACAATCCTCTCTCAAAACTACTCAAAAAACGTCCTTGTTTTTTCCTAATTAATTAGGATTAGGCTTATTTATCAACTCAAAACAAAACATGTCAGAAAACCAACAGCCCAACTCAGACCCGACTCGCGATCGACCACCGCGGAAGGCGCGGTCGACCACGAAAACGACAAAAATTTTCTAGAGTCTCTGGACTTTTGGCGGTCGACCGACACGCCACGCGCGATCAACCGCAACCTGATACAAAACAGAACTCAGCCTCGTGCATGTTTGTGGTCGACTGTCGCGTCACACGCGGTCGACCGCACAACACCCAAACCTGTTCTTTCATCATTTCCTACGGTCTTTGTCGCTATGCTCACCATTTCCACAATTTCTTACTACATTGGTATCACTCTCTTGTAAGAGTACTAAACCGTATCTGTATTTGTATCCGAGGAAATCTCTGTAACCGCATCTGTTAGGATACATATATGATTACTCAAATGTATAACCGATAGAATATGATTATGGATATGGTTTTGTAGTGAAATATCCGGAACGGTAGCTAAAATATTCAAATACATATTAGTCATATTGTTACAATGGTTTTAGTTTTTGGATTATGGATATGAGGTTAATTTTGACGATCAAAATATCTAATCTTAGCTTTTCAGATATAATGAACATATTAATGAACTCTTTTGTATCACATGAATTATATTTTTTGACAGTATTTAGTTTTCTCTTATTCGTTTTATATCAGCATGCATATCCGCTTATATATCTGCATGAATATCTATATTAGTATCCGATTTTAACGGATATGGATATGAATTTTTCTTATCGAGATATATCCATATGTGTATCCGTATTCAAAATAAGTAAACTGATATGGATACAGTAAGCATCGTATCGGAGGCGAATGCCGACCGAATGCACCCCTGCTCTCTCCTCCTCCTTACAAGATATTCTATTGAGGGCCCCTCCACATAAATCCTTTTCCCTACTCTATGAAGACTTCCTCCCCTTTTCCCAACCTACAAATAATTCCCCCTCCGCACGCCAACTCTCTCCCTCTCTATGACTCTTGACCCCTTCTTCAAACATTATCGTGACCACCACTCTCTCTCTCTCTCTCTCTCTCTCTAGATCTCTCTCTCATATGTCTGCAGCAGCAACGGCAACATGCAGCCCGAGAATCTCCTTCTCTCACGACGTCAACCCCTCTCGTCCCTCCACCACTGCCGACGACGGCCGCCGCCTTGACGCTTCGCTAATGCCTCCCTCCTCTGACGATACCGACGATGGCTTTGACTTCAGCGTCAGCCTCGACAGCATCTCCGCCTCCGCCGACGAGCTCTTCTCCAACGGCAAGCTCCTCCCTCTCTCCTCCATCAAGCCCCCTCCTCCAGCTCACCCTACGAACGCCCAAAAGCCCATCACTATCGAATCGAGCCCGTCAACGCAATCCGCTAAAGCCTCGTCGTCGTCAACGTCGTTATCTTCCTTTTGGAACATAGGCCGTAGCAGGAGCGTCGGCTCAGGCCGGCCCAAGTTGAGCTCTCTATGCCCGTTTCCTCGCAGTAAATCTACGGGGTCGCATTTAAACCAGAGTCAGAGCCAGAGCCAGAACCAGAACCAGAACCAGAAGAAGAACAGGTTGACCAAGCATCACCAACACAGTAGAAAAAGTTGCTATTATTACTCGGGAAGTGGGCAAAAGAGCAATACGTGTGGCAACGGAGTGAGGATTAATCCTGTGATTAATGTTCCCACGCATTTTATTCCAAGAGGAGGGAGTACCAGCAGTGCAAGCAGTGGTGTCGGCGGCGGCAACGGCAACAATGGTAATAGTGTGAATAATTTCTTCGCGTATTTGTTGTGTAATTGTCGGGATAAGAGTGGCAAGGAGTTGGATTGTGGGGGTGATATTTGAAATTATTAGCGTGGTGGGGGGAGGGGAGAGTACAATTGTTGGTGGTTGTTGGTTTGCAATAATAATATGGGGTTTTTTTTTTTTACCTTTTTTCGGATTGTTTTCAGTTTTATTTTTTATTTTTTATTTTTTGCGAGGGGTGTTCTTTTTTCTTTTCTTTTAATTTTCCCTTTTTGGATTGGTAAGTGTTGTAGAAGGGAAAGAAAATTGTGTGATTGGCTACTATCAAGTGTGCTAGAGGAGTAGGGGACATGGGGGAACAAGTTTTCTAGATTCTTGATTGGTTTTTCTTTTCTTTTTTGTTTGTTTGTTTGTTTAAGGAACAATTGATTGGCTTCTCGCAATGCCTTTAATTCGGAATTCCTCAATTCTTCTCTAGGATCCTTCATTCTTCTCTCATTTTTTATTTATGTATGTGTTTAACCATGCCTTGTGCTTATTTTTTATTTTATTATGTTGTGTTTGATTGAATTTATTTTCAAGTGTTTAGGATATAACAAATATCATTTTTGAATATTAATTAATCCCTTACAAATATATAATGTATTTGTTCCAACAATATTTAGATGTACAATTATTATTATAAAAAAAACATAATAATAAATTAAAACATAAACAAATATTCAAAAAATGATATTTGTTATATCCTAAACACTTGAAAATAAATTCAATC
>BQKN01063315.1:195135-266478 GCA_022839385.1 Asparagus kiusianus
TGGTCATCTAGTTGCATGGTGAAAATGGAACTTTTACCAACATACAAGGAAACTTTGATCTAATGATAGCTTCCTTATGTTGGTCCTCTCTTCAAGTAAATAAATGGAACGAGGTTAGCAGCTGGTTTTAGGCATTTGTCAGTCAAACGTGTATAACTATATAAACAAACGTCCTTACTTAAAAGGCATATTGGTATTAAATAAATTGAGCTGATAAATTATCTGGCAAGTATTGCAGCATTGCTGGATTCAATTAGAGTGGTGTAACTTGTGAATACAGGGATTGTAGGTGATTTTGGCAGTGATCAACAGGTGATGTTGGTAGTGGATCAGCACATTAGTGTTGACATTTGAAGCGAATGAAGAAGTTGGAGTTGTTGCTGGTGATAGATTAATGCCCTGTTTGGATGGAGGGTAGAGAGGGGGAGGGGAAGAGAAATGCGGCTCTCAACTTGTTTGGGAGTTTTTTTAAGGAGGGTAGAGAGGGGGAAGGAAGGGGAACGGAGGGTAAAATTGCTTGGTTTTCTTTCCCCCCCCCGATTTGGACGGTAGAGGGGGGTAAAGGAGGGTAAAGGGGTGTAATGACATTCTTACCCCCATCAAAACAAATAAAAGGACTGATGTGTTATTAGTATAAAGTCATTTATGTAAATTTACATATATTTACTTCCTTTCACCTTCATTCACCTTACTCAACTCCCAAACAACATATTACAATTCTCTTCCCTTCCCTTTCCTTCCCTTCCCGTTGTTTACCTTTCCTTCCTTTCCCTTAGTAAACTCCCAAACACAGGAGGTGCCTTTTGGGTTGGATATAGAGGTTGAGATGTTGGTTGTGGTAGTTGCAGTGAGTTAGGAGGATGAATCTGAGTTTGATCTTGTGGTGGCAAAAGGGTGATGGACAATTGAATTCTCCTGGCAAGTTTTATCTCAGAGAAGGTTAGAGGAAGAGAGGACAACGGAGGAGAGGGAACATTGTGAAATAAAGAGGGACCAAGAGGAGAAAGTGGAACCAGGTTTGTATGTTCGGCAGAGTTGAGAAAGAGGAAGAAATAAACAATGTTGAAAATAACGAAAATGAGTTATGTAACGCTTGACCTCCTGTTAAGGGTTAAAAAAAACAACGCAAAAAATGTAATGCATGATGTAGGTTATATTGTTATTAATTATTTAGATATTTTATAAATACTAACAATTCATAATAACTTTAATACTTAGAATCATCAAACTATTTCAACATAACATCACAATTATCAAATATAAAAATTTAGTATCACAATTTCTTAACAAAAGTTAGTCATATATGACTAACAACCATTCCAAAAACATCATTAGATGATCAAATATGTTAACATTGTCAAGTTTAAAATAATGAAAAGAAGTCTAAACACTTCTAACTTTGAAGTTCTTAACTTCACAAAAATATTCTAAATCCCGATCAAGTTCACTACATCAACCAAACTAAACATGATTATGTAACAACGGTAAGAAATTTTGCATATACAGAGATTGCGTGCAAACTTAATTTCACAAACTCTAGTACTTACTTAAAACTGAAAAATAAAACCTATCAAAATCAAGTAATATCTGAAAATAATTATCTAACCGACATAATTAATTCACTAATTAATCTTGGTACTATAATTTTGTAATAGATCTTAAAAAAAATTATGTTGAATGGTAAAGTTATGGAGCAACAAGTTTGATATGATTTATGGTAATTTGACAATATAAAAGGTGAGAATTTGGAAGGTAATTTCATAATCACTATTTATTTAAAGAATATAAACTGAGATGCCCGATACATAACTGAAAAAATAAAAAATTTACTTTACCAGAGTCACATAAGCCGCGGATAGCCGGAGAAGCCGCAGACAGTCGGAGGAGTTTCAAAGGAGTAAAGAGCTAGAGTTTTGGTTGGAGAAGGCGAAGAGATTGCATGTTCGCAGGAAGAGAATAGAGTGATGAGACTAAAAGGGTTAGGGTTTAAGTGATTTGGATGGTAGAGATGCATTAATGCGTCCTAATTAGGGATGCAATTTAACCTAAAACCCATGTTAACTGGTTATATAACTGATGTGAAACAATGTATATGTAGGTGCAAGATCAGCGACAACATTGCTTCACCAAGTCAGCGATCGATCTAAGCAGGAAATTTAAGAGTAAAATGAAGCGAACGATGGTTTTTAAACAAAAATTGCATTGTATTAAGTTTGAACCTTTGCAAAATTATTCCGATAAATAATGTAATGATTCGTTCTCTTAATACAGTTCAATTTGTAATATTTAGATACACAAGAATACGTAGCAACAGATTCGCTCGCTCACTAATCAAACTGAATGCATCATAATCACAATTGATACTAAGATTGATAATAATATGCTTGCAATAACGGTTCCGAAAATATTAGGTCGATGAAAGCAAAACCTTCACCAGATTGAGCTGGTTTGACGGGAGGCTCCTCTGGAGGTGGTTCGTATACGTCGAAGATGAGGGGAGGAAGTTCTCCTCCGAGAGCCACGTAATTGGGATGAAGTGGCGTGTTTGGATTGAAACGCCTATGAAACGAACTAATGCCTAACTGAGTTTCCACACTACTGACAATCTGATGAGTCACGCGTTTGATGTATTCGGGCACAGTCTCGAATGTTTGATAGTCGAACCACGGGGAAAACCGTAAATCTACTATACCAGTCTCTGGATCAAGCACGAGTTCATAGTCTTCAGCGTCAGGATCAGCCATGCACCAACAAATCACAGAATGTCAGATCCAACTCGACGATAATGATGGGAGGAAACAGAACTGTCTCTGTGGGAGTACTGTTCGTCAGGGAAGATGATAGGGGGAAAAGGAGTTTGGTTTGTGGAGCTGCTCAATTGGGAGGTGAGCAAAAGGGTGTTGAACGGATCTATGGAGGAGGGAGGAGAACTGGTAGTGGGGTTCGTAGTGGTTGTAGGGATGTTGGTGATCTGTTTGGGCGAGGAAGATGACGGCTGCGGGCGAGGAAGGGCAGGTGTTCGAGTTCGTCGCCGACAAGGGAGGCAACTAGTGGTGCGGTTGGGGTTTTGCGGTTGAAGGGGAGGAGGCGGGGACGGGGCTGGTGACCGGAGTTTGATGACGAGGGGAATAGGAAGCGGGTTTGTTGGAGGCGCTGGGTGTTGACGGAAACAGGGGAGAGGGAGGCGGTGATTGGTGGCGCGAGGCTGCAGGAGCGGTCGGAGGTTGAGGAGGGAGATGGGTTATGTCATGTGTTGAAGAAGATGAGAGGAGGGGAGTGTGGGTTTTGGGTTATGTGAGTTAAGGAGGAAGATGAACAGTAATGTTTTTCTTTTTTTTTGTGAGGAAGAGAAATGATGGTTGGGAACAGAGAAATGAATTAAGCTTAGGGTTTCACACCATGATTAAGCAAAATCAATTTCATTCATCAATATCTTCCTTCTGATTACAAGAGTCTTTAAATAAAAGAAATTACAGAATTAGAAGATTTTCTAAATCCTTCAAATCTCTCTCTTAATCAATTACAACCAATCAACTGATTAACTACCAAATAAAATAAAATTCAAAATTTAAAATTCAAAATTCAAATTAATTATTACATCTGAATTCAAAATCACAGTGCTGAAATAAGGCGCCTTTTGCGCTGATAAACTCGGCGAAAATCTCGTGCACACATCTGAATGTCCTCATCATTCTCCCCAGGTGGGAGAAAACTCGACCCCGTCGAGTGTAAATCAGGACGGTTGTCATACTGCTCAAGAAGATCTGGATCCAGCCTTTGTATGTCATCCCTATCGAGCTAAGTGTCATCTGACTCAGGTCGTTCTTTCCAACGTACCAAGTACCTGCGGATACCACCATTGCTAGTAGAAATAATGTTATCATCAATAATAGCATCAATGTCTTGTGCTGTATATGGGGTGATATCTGGGGAAGTGGAGGTAAAGTGGAGCTCTCAGAAATAGGCTCAAGGGTAGGCTCATTAACCAGTGGGTTGTCAGGGTTAAAATATTGGTTTTTGTTTTCTACTAAATCTTCGATATTAAAAGAACTAATATTAAAACATTCAGGAAGGTCGAGAACATAAGCATTATCATTAATTTTCTTGAGAATTTTAAAAGGCCCTGCACTTCGTGCATGCAACTTTCTAACAGTACCCGGAGAAAACCGTTCCGGACGTATCCGGACCATCACATAATCACCAACACTAAATTCTTTAAACCTCCTTAGATTTGCTCGCATCCTATAGTTAGCATTGTTGTCATTTGATCTTTATACTGATTTTCTTATGCAAGTCATGAATGCGAGATGCAAATGCAAATGCTGACTCAGATACTCTATTATGTGCAGACATGGGGATAAGATCTATAGGTTGTCTAGGTTTGTAACCATACACGACTTCAGCTGGACTGACACCTGTAGACCTATTAACAGAGTTATTATAAGCAAATTCAGCAGTAGGCAGATGTTGATCCCAATCCCTAAAATTCTCACTAACTAACGATCTTAAAAGGTTGCCTAAGCTCCTGTTGACTACCTCGGTTTGACCATCGGTTTGGGGATGAAAAGCTGTTGAGAATTGAAGTTTAGTTCTCATCTTGTGCCAAATGGTTTTCCAAAAATAACTGATGAATTTAACGTCCCAATCAGGCACAATTATCTTTGGTAATCCGTCAGTTTAACTACTTCGTTGAAGTATAACTTGGCCACATGAGAAGCATCAGAAGTTTTGGAGCACGGTATAAAGTGGGCCATTTTGGAAAATCGATCCACCACAACAAGGACAGAGCCGTGTTTCTGAATTGTCTTCGGAAGTCCTAACACGAAGTCCATGCTGACATCTTGCCAGAGACAATTTGGGACATGGAGAGGAGTGTACAGGCCAGTGTTCTGCTTACGTTGCTTAGCTAGTTGGCAGGTATGACATCGACCCACTAGCCTAACAACATCACGTTTAATACTTGGCCAATAGAAATGATATTCAACTGCTTCCACAGTCTTGTTGTTCCTAAAATGTCTTGCAATGCCTCCAGCGTGTAATTCCCAAATTAAGAATTTTCTCAGAGAGGTGTTGGGAATACACAACTTACTAAAATGGAAAAGATAACCATCTTTCAAGAGAAAGCCATCTATTTCACGGGTCGCTCCGTCATTCAGCAAAGTGTAAACTTCACTGTAATCAGAATATGATTCATACTGCTCTTTGACTTTCTCGAAGCCGATTACTTCTGCATTCATAATGGAGAGGAGGTGTATGCGACGACTGAGTGCATCGACGACCTTATTTTCTACTCTCGCTTTATGTTTGATCGTGTAGGTATAATCCTGGAGGAACTCAACCCAACGACCATGTCTGGCGTTCAACTTCTTTTGGGAGTGAATATATCGAAGGGCTTCATGGTCAGAATATATGACGAATTCTTGAGGTAGCAGATAGTGACGCCAATGTCGAAGAGATTGTATCACCGCATAGAATTTTTTATCATAGGTGGAATAATGTTGCCTAGTGTCATTCAGTTTCTCACTAAAGTAAGCAACAGGATGTCCTTCTTGAGATAGGACTCTACCTATACCAATACCAAAGGCATCGCACGCAATTTCGAAGACTTTAGAAAAATCGGGCAGGCGCATAACTGGAGCCTGCGACATCTTTTGCTTGATCTCTTCAAATGCCTTTGGTAGCAGCTTTTGACCACTCGAACTCACCTTTCTTCAAGCAATCGGTAATAGGGACCATGATGGTGTTAAAGCCCTTGATAAACCGACGATAAAATGTAACAAGTCCATGAAAGCTTCGAACGTCTCTGATGTTCTTGGGTTCTGGCCATTCTTCAATAGCTCTAACCTTTTTAGGGTCAGCAGATACTCCTTTAGACGAGACCGCGAATCCTAGAAAAATGACTTGTGTAAGAAAAGTACATTTCTTAGGATTGGCATAAAGTTGCTTTTTTCTTAACACGACACAGACTTGACGCAGATGGTCCACGTGTTGCTCACGAGAGTTATTGTAAATAAGGATATCGTCGAAGTACACAACCAAAAATTTTCCCGTGAAGGGGCGGAGTACTTGAGTTATCACTCTCATAAAAGTGCTCGGAGCGTTAGTCAAACCACAGGGCATGACCATCCATTCGTACAATCCATCTTTTGTCTAAAAAGCAGTTTTCCATTCATCACCGGGACGGATGCGAATCTGATGGTAACCACTCTTAAGATCAATCTTAGAAAAGATAGTGGCTCCAGACATAAGGTCAAGCATATCATCCAACCGGGAAATGGGGAAACAGTATTTCACCGTGATCTTGTTAATCGCACCGCTATCCACACACATACGCTATGTTCCGTCTTTCTTTGGCGTTAGTAATGCTAGGACCGCACAGGGACTCATGCTTTCTTTGACAAAGCCTTTCTTCAACAACTCATCAACTTGCCTCTTCAGCTCTGCATGCTCATTGAGGTTCATTCTGTAGTGAGGCAAATTGGGAAGAGTTACTCCCGGGACTAAATCAATTGCGTGTTGGATGTCACGCATCGGGGGTAATTGGTCCGGGAGGTCCTCAGGGAAGACATCAATGGATTCTTCCAACACAGGAGCGACTTTTGGAGGGACCACGTCAGCAACATCTTTAGGGGCTTCTCGAGCAGCGAGGGCGAATACGGGAGCTCCATTGGCCAGTTCACGATCGATTTCTTTGGCCCCCATCAGGTTAATGCCTTGGGAAGACTTGTCTGAATCGGGCTTCTTGTCACTACCTTTCGGTTGAACCGGAAGGATCTTGACCTTCTTCCCGTCATGCTTGAACAATAACATGTTGGATCGTCCAAAGATATAAACGTCGTTATCAAACAACCAGGGTCTTCCAAGAATAACTTGACCCACATCCATTTTCAGAACATCGCACCAAACTTTGTCCTTATAAATAGCAAATTAAAGAGGGACCAAACACCTCTCTTAGACATTTAGTGCGGTGTCATTTATCCACGATACTTTGTATGGATTAGGATGGGGTACAGCCTTAAGACCAAGCCTGGCGACCACAACTGAGGAGACCGCATTAATACAGCTGTCACTGTCCATGATCACTTTATAATTTTTATCACTAATCTTTGTGAACGTATGGAAAATGGAAATACGTCTCCATTCATCAACAGCCTTAGGTTGGGAGATAGCACATCTGACAACTGATACGGTAGGAGTTTTAATTTGCCTAAGACAACCTAAGGTAGTATCATCTGCATCATCCTCGAAATCATCGGTATCATCGTCAACTTGATGGACACTCGTCGTTGTTTGGTTCAGGTTCGTATTCGTATTGTCCATCGATGATAGCAACCTTGTGACGGGTCGGACAGTTCGCAGAAACATGTCCATACCATTGGCATTTGTAGCAATTGACATGAGGGCCAATCTTGGAGAAATCTTTCTCCGGTTCCTTACCTTTGGGGTCGACTTTAGACTGGGAAGAACTGGCGTTAGATCGACTTGGAGGATGACTAGAAATAGTGACACGGGAAGATTGGGAATAATAAGTTCTAAAATCCTGACAACTATAAGATTGATGGGATTTGGTTTCATCTAAATCTTAAACTAATGCGTAAGCTTTCTCAAGAGTGTCTACTCCCCTAGCAAAGAGTTCAGTTTGCAGATCGTTTCTTAATCCAGCTCTAAATTTCGATAAAACCTTCATTGGCGCCTCTTGCTCAATAGTGCTGCATCGAGTAAACAGTTCATCAAATTGTGCAACGTATTCTTTTGCGGATTTGGTTCCTTGAGTGAGACGATGCCACTTGTCTAGCAATCGATGATAAAATGATGACGGGAGGTATTTCTGTTTTAGTTCGTTGGTTATTTCTCGCCAATTTGTAATCGGTAACTCACCTCTAATGTGCCTCAATATTTCGAGGTTAGTCCAATATTGGCAGGCGGGTCCGGTGAGTTTCATCGCTGCGAACTTGACCTTTCGGGGCTCTGTCAAGGCGTACTAATCAAAGTAGCGATCCATGTTCTTCAGCCAGTCAAGAAAAGCTTGTGGGTCGAGCTTGTCGTCAAAGGTCGGTGCGCTGACCTTAATACTCAGGTATTGTGCATCAGGATCAGGTACCGGTTGATGCGGGGGACGCAGAACGATGTTTCCATAGCCTTGACCTTACAGCGGTGGGGCGAGGTGTTGATAACCTTGATCTTGTGGCGGCGGAGTTGCAACACGCACTTCTTTGAGCATAGCAAACTTTTCGTTTGTTTCATTCCAGAGATTTGTTAAACCCTGGACTACGGCACCTAATTGTCCTGCTAGCTCATTGAGTTTCTTATGGAGTTCGGGATCGGTGCTGCCTGACATACTGGACTCACTAGTCGACTCACTTGACTCTCCTAAACGACAGGGTAGACCCGTACGAGTGAGCATGCACTAATAACTAGATGATATGAATGTGTGCACAACTAAATGAGATGACTGAATTTTTTTAATATCAAATAAAAGACTCAACTAATCTAAAAAATTAAAAAAAAATTTCTTACCTTAGAACTACGCTCTGATACCAAAATGATGCGAAACAATGTATATGCAGGTGCAAGATCAGCGACAATAGTGCTTCACCAAGTCGGCGATCGATCTAAGCAGGAAATTCAAGAGTAAAATGAAGCGAACGATGGTTTTTAAACAAAAGTTGCAATGTATTAAGTTTGAACCTTTGTAAAATTATTCCGATAAATAATGTAATGATTCGTTCTCTTAATACAGTTTAATTTGTAATATTTAGATAAGCAAGAATACTTAGCAACAGATTCGCTCACTCACTAATCAAACTGAATACAACATAATCACAATTGATACTAAGATTGATAATAATATGCTTGCAATAGCGGTTCCGAAAATATTAGGTCGATAGAAAGAAAAACCTTCACCAGATTGAACTGGTTTGACGGGAGGCTCCTCTAGAGGTGGTTCGTACACGCCGAAGATGAGGGGAGGAAGTTCTCCTCCGAGAGCCACGTAATTGGGATGAAGTGGCGCGTCTGAATTGAAACGCTTATGAAACGAACTGATGCCTAACTGAGCTTCCACACTACTGACAATCTGATGAGTCACGCGTTCGATGTATTCGGGCACAGTCTCGAACAATTGATAGTCGAACCACGGGGAAAGCCGTAAATCTACTATATCGGTCTTTGGATCAAGCATGAGTTCGTAGTCTTTAGCGTCAGGATCAGCCATGCACCAACAAATCATAGAAAGTCAGATCAAACTCGACGATAATGATGGGAGGAGACAGAGCTGTCTCTGTGGGAGTACTGTTCGTTGGGCAAGATGACAGGGGGAAGAGTTGGGTTTGTAGAGTTGCTCAATTGGGAGGTGAGCAGAAGGGTGTTGAACGGATCTATGGAGGAGGGAGGAGAACTGGTAGTGGGGTTCGTGGTGGTTGTAGGGGATGTTGGTGATCTGTTTGGGCGAGGAAGATGACGGCTGCGAGCGAGGAAGGGCAGGTGTTCGAGTTCGTCGCCGACAGGGGAGGCAACTGGTGGTGCGGTTGGGGTTCTGCGGTTGAAGGGGAGGAGGCGGGGACGGGGCTGGTGACCGGAGTTTGATGACGAGGGGAATAGGAGGCGAGTTTGTTGGAGGCGCTGGGTGTTGACGAAAACAGGGGGAGAGGGAGGCGGTGATTGGTGGCGCGAGGCTGCAGGAGCGGTCGGAGGTTGATGAGGGAGATGTGTTATGTCAGGTGTTGAAGAAGATGAGAGGAGGGGAGTGTGGATTCTGGGTTATGTGAATTAAGGAGGAAGATGAACAATAATGATTTTCTTTTTCTTTTCTTTTTTTTTGTGAGGAAGAGAAATGGCGGTTGGGAACAGAGAAATGAATTAAGCTTAGGGTTTCACACAATGATTAAGCAAAATCAATTTCATTCATCAATATCTTCCTTCTGACTACAAGAGCCTTTAAATAAAAGAAATTACAGAATTAGAAGATTTCCTAAATCCCTCAAATCTCTCTTAATCAATTACAACCAATCAACTGATTAACTACCAAATAAAGTAAAATTCGAAATTCGAAATTCAAAATTCAAAATTTGAAATTCAAAATTCGAAATTCGAAATTCAAATTAATTATTACATCTGAATTCAAAACCACAGTGCTGAAATACGGCGCCTTCTGCGCTGATAAACTCGGCGAAAATCTCGTGCACACGTCTGAATGTCCTCATCAATAACGTAACACACATTTAACACAAATATAACGTGCTTTTTTTCTGGGTGAAATAGTTTCAGGTTAAATGAGTGTGTTACCTAACAAGAGGGCACCGTTATGTTACAATGAGTTATATAACAGTTTTTTTAAACACTGGAAACAAAATATGGTTTGAGGGATAAATCTGGGCATTTTAACTGAGCTTGTAGTGTGTTTTTTAGTTGGCATAAAGAAAACACGAGTGGAGAGAAAAGGATTTTGGCCTCATGCCTGAATCAATGGTTTCACACTTGGTTCAGTGGCTTCACATTTAAATTAATGACCTCATGCTGACAGAGTTGCACATCTACAATTGCAGTAGACAATCTACAGAATCAATTCTTTCATAACATCTTCCTGCTTTTATTGAAGAAAATTAGCCTTTTATAGACTTACAAAACTTGATCACTATTCTAAATATAATTAAATTAAAACTTCCCTAAAAATTAATTTCCAAGAAGATTCCTGAATTAATTAAAATTTCTATTAATAACTTGCTATATATATACAATGCTACAAAAGGTTTCTAGTAAAATAATGTGAAGGTTTCACAACATGGCACTCCCTCAGGAAAGTATTTTGTCCTATATGGTTTTATAATGGTTGCAGATTTGGTTTCAAGCAGAAAGTTTACAAGTTAAAAAATCTTAGACTCCTGCATTGACCTATCCATCCTAGCTTTTAAAAATCAGTCAGTGGCGCAATTCGTGCTGTTCTTGCTTTATAATTGTCCTTGATACCAATACTGAACCTTTTAGTGTAGATTGGAAGTTACCACTGTCATTTTGCTTCTAGATAAATTTATTATTTGCATTTTCTTCGAAACGGTGCTTTGTGTGTTTGATCAGTGGAATTCTGATGCAAAAATTTCTTTTCTAGGCAAGATCTAAGCTTCGACATCACAGCGCAGCTGTGCAAGTTCCAATTGGGTTGGAAGAGGAGTTTCAGGGCCTCATAGATCTTGTAGAATTGAAAGCTTATTTCTTTCATGGTTCTAATGGGTATATACACATAGTCTTGATTCATGATTTGTATATTAACCTCATTTATTTATACATGAGGTTTTTTTTATCCAAAATATTTTTATTGTTTTCTACAGTGAGAAAGTTGTGACTGGTGCTGTTCCTGCTGATCTTAAGGCACATGTCGATGAGAAGCGCTGAGAATTAGTTGAAATCGTTTCTGAAGTAGATGATAAGCTTGCTGAAGCTTTCCTCAATGATGAGCCAGTGTCATCTGATGAACTTAAGGTGAGTTCAAAAATATTCACGCTTCATCTTTTCTTCCCCTCTTTCACCATCTTTGGTCATAATGGTATATGCTGATGCTTCATGGTTCTTATGCTCTTACGTATTATACTGATGGATAATTCAGATATTTTAAAAAATAATACATAGCTAAATATCTCAGTGATTTATAATACTATTGTACTTAACCGTAGTCTTCCCAATCATTGTTTATTAAACTAAGGAGGGACTTAACAATCTTGTCTAATAATTAAATCGTTGTCTGTAAGAAGCTAATTTCATTTTCCTCAATAAAAGCATATAGAGCATCAGTGGTATTGTTGTCTGCGTAGTTTGTTTTAATCATTTGGCTTATTAATTCCCTACTTCTGGTTGATATTCTTTGTACAAGCCTATATTGACATGCCAGGTATCTTTCTAATGTATTCTTGGAATATGTTTCTTTTTTCCCTTCTACGTCAAACTTCTTAATTTCTGCGAATATGCTGAATAGATTGTTGACTGGCTCATCAAGACAAATTTATAATGTTTTAATGACATAATTTTGGATAAGTCTTAATGTTCAAATATGTCTAGCTCCTTGACAAGTCCTTTCTCTTACCATTTTCTTACTCAACTGATTTACCGTGCTTAGTTCACTACTATGTTACATGGATAAGATGCTAAAATTTGTAGGGCTTGATATTATAGCCTTTCCCAAAAACTTTTGTCAGCTTGAATGTTTGATATAACTTGTAAGTTCAATTCTTCATTGGTTATTAATTTTCGACGAATTACATAAGTTGTTACTTTTTTCCCCTCAAATTTCTTTTATAATCGTCATGAAACAGTTGGGCAAGTTAAAGTATTTCAAGTAAAGAAGTATCAAATTAGTTAATCTGTTAAGTAATAATCATGTTAATCCTTGTATTCCGTCCTTGGTTCTGGCAAGAGAGAGGGTTATGCGCACCTTGTTTGTAAACAGGGGTTATTTTTTAACCCCTCCAACGAGATGAAACAGTAAATCTCGTTTGTGGGGTTAACTCCTCTCAAACAGTCTGGATAGATTATCTAATCCTTTTGTTTTTATGTTAGGAAACTTAAGATGGATTAATCCCTTCTACTAGAATTGCTTGAGTTTAGAATTGCTTGAGTTTTGTTTTTGGCAAGGTGAAGAGGGATAGCTCTCACAATCCCCTCACGTGACCCATGCTCAAACTATGCATAATAATACAACATGCTATATTATGTGGTTCAAAATATCTCGAACTTAAGACTTAATTTATCTTCCACTACACCATAAACTCTGAAATTATGGTGAGATGACGGCGGTTATAATTTTGTAGTCTGACATGCCTCTTATAGGTTGATCACCCTTTTGTGGGTGAAACCTAGATTAGGGGTGGGCGTAGGTTGGGCTGGGCCTGACCACCAGCCCGGTTTGAACTGGGCTTGGGCGGGTCTTAGTGGGTTGGGTCTTAGGCTTTGGTCCCGGGTCTAGGACTTGGCCTAGCTCGGCTGATGGCCTGCATGGGGCCGGGTCAGATCCAACCAATGGCGGGTCAGGTCGGGGTTCAGTTCGCTGGCTTTTTTTTTTGAATTTTTTTCATTTTTTCTAACTTTTTTATTTCTAATCTAAACTATACTTGTATTTGTATCTATAAAATTTTATTTAATTTTTTTACTATGTTAATCTCTTTATTTAAATTGAAAATATATATTTCTTGCACAAAATGAACATCACAAATACACATATATGTGTGGTTCGGACTTCAGAGAAAGTCTTACATCCATGGGAAGCAAACAACTTTCCTTTAGTTCATATAATTATTGCAAGTAAAAAAAGAAAAATTTGTTAAGGCTTTAAGGGTTAATGTTTAAGGAATAAAATTCCTCCAAGTTATATTCATAGTGGAAAGTTTTTGTTTCTTGTCATTGTATTCTTTCTTCTTCATTGAGCTAGTCTTTTAAGCACAAACATCTCCACATGTGCTGCTGTAAGTTGTGTCCACCATTCAGAAATGACTCCCATATGGAGAAAAGACACTTTCCGATGTGACTGTGGAAACAAGAGGTATTAAATATATCCCTAGCCACAACAGATAGAGCTGGATAGTTGTGTTCCCCCCCCATCCCCCCCATCCCCCCCCCCGCGCCCCCCCGCGTAATCGAGTACGTTAAACGACTCCCAAGAAGTAATTCAGAATTTTTGATTAACATCCGAAATTCAGCCAAACATGCATTTGAGATTTGCTTTTGTTTTGTTTTGGTCACCATTTTCTTCATCCATTTTGACACCTTGGAAATATCACTACCGTGCCCTCTAAATGAGCTTGACGTGCGTCCTTCTGAAACTTGTAATGGTAAGATAACATCTTTGCACAAAGAGTACATTTTATCTAGAGTTTTCCCAAGCTCTTTAACAATGTCATTAATATTATGCTCATAACCCATATTTTCGAAAAAACCCGTAAGCATTTTAGATTAATTATCAAGTTTTATTCTAGGATTGATAACAACTGCTGCGTAAAACACAAATGCATATTCAAAATACTTCTCAAACTTCCGCTCCATATCCTTTATACTACTTGCAAGAGACTCATGAGTTCCATATTATGCAAATAATTCAACAATATTATTAAGATGATAAAGCACTAATGAATAATAGGATATTGAACTCCAGAAAGCTATGTTGCCTAGATACGCGTACATTTTTAGTATGAGACACAACAAATTTGTAAAAAGTAGGGTACAGAGACACGGCTGTATATATATAAAATAATTCACTTTAGATCAATATTGAGTTAAATACCTATTATATTTGCAATATACCCCAAAATATGACGAGCATCCCTCAAAATATTACACAAGGTTTTAAATGTCGGTTATCGGGGATTTATCAGACGACCAAAATCCTTAGCGGATAGCGAAAATCAGAGATATATCGGGGATAAGTAGTATTTATCGGAGTAATATACTAGCAAATAATAAACAAACATAAGCTTGAAAAAATATAATGTTTGTCAAAATAGAATAATAAACAAGCAAATAATAAGATAACATCAAGAATGAAGAACTATCTACGCATCTACATAATTATTGTTTAATCATGAGATTCATAAACTGACTTACTAAGTTGATATTTAGTAGTTATGAGCCATTATCAATATCCATAAACAAACATAAGCTAATCACCAATCATCTAAGTTCTAAAAGCAACAAATAGTTCATAATTTATAAACATTCAAAGAGCAAATCCAAAAGAAAGTAAAAGCTCTCAAATCCTACTTATCGTCCGATAAAGCCGATATTTAGAGCCTACTTATCGGCCGATAAATGCCTTTATCGCCGATAACTCGTCGATAAACCTCAAAAAATGATAACCGATTAAAAATCCTACTTATCCTAGCGGAAAGCTCCCAAATTCGATAACTCGACGATAATATCAGATTATCGGCCGATATTTAAAACCATGATATTACAAGTATATTGTTTAAAGTTGTAAATATACCTCCAAAAATTAGTTCGATATCCCCAAAACTTACTAACTCACTAGCATATTCCAAAAGTTAATACTATATTCCTTGCATAAGAAATAGAAAACTATTTTTACTTTATTTAAAAATTTAGAACTAATATTATTACCTATATAAACAAATACAAGCATTAAAAGCTAAACCAGCCCAGACCTAAGTGGGCCACTTAAACGACCCGCCCAACCATTTCAAAAAAAACAAACAAACAAACAAACGGGTGATGAAAAAAAACCCAAACCCACACCCCTTCCCAAACAGGAATAGTCTAGACTCTAATATAATGAATTAACAATATGCATCTAATCTAATCTTATCATCAATCATCATCATCATGAAGTTCCTCCTCTACTCCATCGCTATCATCCCCAGAATCCATCTCCATACAATTCTCCTCGTCTGAAACATCATCATCCAAGACAAGTGGCTCTTCTTCATCATCCATCCCTGAAGTAGAAGCACTTGAAGGTCCTGCTAGCCTAGAACTCCTATTCTCCGCAGCGTCAGCCGCTCTTGATATAACCTCTACTATCCTCCAAGTAAGGCTTGAGCCCAGATGAACTTCTTCCTCATCATCAGAGGCTGCTCCTTCTAGGATCCATGCTCGTGCCTTACTACGATCATTAGATAGCAATATGTTCTTGTTTTCTCCTTTCCTCGTTCTTCTGGTTGAGCTTTGAGTTGAACTTCACATAGACAAGTTCCTCTAATCTCTTCGATTCTAACCTATTACTCTTCTTCGTATAGATCTTCAAAAGAAAAAAGACACAAATTAGAAAGCATAACTAAGAAAGCTGCTTGTCAAGTTGAGAAGTTTTATAGCCATATTTTGCATGAGAGGACAATCACCACCATGCAAAATACTACCAATTAGCTACAAAAAACAATATATTATTAGTTGACTCACTATCACAATAGCACAATAGATAACTTACAAGTTATAAATGATTCAATTTCTAAAATTATTTTACTTGCGTTCAAGTCCGATTTCTTTCTAGCCTTCACCGCTCTAATCCTAACAAATGAACCATTTCCTTCTCTGTACCTCTCCAACTCTTGAGTATGAATTTCAACTTGTTTTTCTACATCTATCAAGAACAACTCCATCACATCTAGAAATCTATCTTTCGCCCTTTTGCAGTTCTTCACTACATCATCCCTATAGAAATAATAAGGGTTGAGGTAGTAAGAAACCATATGCAAGGGAGAAAAGAGTCGATCCTTGGGACTTCGCATCCATAATATCAATCACGGGCTTGAAATCCTTCTTCTTGAAAACTTGAATGATCTTTCTTCATATCTTCAAGCATCCCCACCACAAATCCCATTTGTGGTCACTATCGACTACCCTTAATAAACGAAAAATAGGAGCATACACCTTCAAGATCTTGTCCACCGTCGTCCACCAACTATCACTCATAACAATCACCTCCACCTTTTGACCTTTAGTGGTCTTTGCAAGCTTGCATCTTACCTATGCTTCATCGGAGAACATATATCTCAACTTTCCTTTCTTCTCAAGAAAGACTCCACATAGTCAAAAAATGTAGTGGCGAAATGAGTAACTCCAAGTCTCACAATGTCCCTCTTATCACAAATGCGACGCATCATGAACAAAGCCTTGTGATGACTATAGATGAAGACGGTAAGGGTCCTCGCCTTCTCAATTGTTTCTCTGAATAAACTCAACTTCCCGATGCTTTCAAGCATCAGGTCAACAGTGTGTGTTGCACAACTAGTCCAAAAAATCCTCGGTCTCGCCCTATATTAAAGCTCCTTCGCGGCGATATTTGCAGCTGCATTATCCGTGACAATCTGAATGACTTTATCAGCTCTAATCTGCTCAATAGCCCCATTAACCCACTCAAATATATATTTCCCTGTATGTGCCTCCTCAAAGGTTTCAATCGACTTATGAAAAGTTGTCCCCAATCTACAGTGGATGCAAAGATTCATTACCGACCGCATCTTTTTGTCCGACCAAGCATCGGTCATAGTAGAGCATCCGGTCTTGCCCCACTCTTCATGCGCCTTTAAAAAGACTTTTGTTCTCTCAACAACTCTTCGCAATAGGAGCTCCCTCAACATGTACATACCGGGAGGTCTGTAGCCCGGTCCATAGTCTCCAATAGCCATGCATGCATTCAAAAAAGAATTCGTGGAGTTGGCATGAAAGGAGATGACATTTTCATATGCCCAAGTAGCTAACTGATCATGCACTCAATCTCTCCTTCAAGAAAGAATCCTTCACTCATGTCTGCTTCATTTTCCCTTTCAATCTCTTCGCTAGCTCTGGATCACTAGCGGTGTAAGCGTCCATCGGCCCAACAGTAGGCTCTTTAGACCTCTTTGAAGATCCATCGCATGTGGAAGGAGAGATGATTTCATTTTCATCCTTTTCTTCATCACACGGCCTCGTCGTATGAAGTTCTTCTTCTAAGTCTATGCCTCTCCTTAGCTTGCTTCTTCTTCGAATTAGCATCAATCACTTCTTTCACCTTCTGTTTATCTTTTTCATTAATCTTCAAATACGGTTTGGTGTCCCCCTTTGCCCTATAAGATGCTTTTTAAATCTATGGATCTCCGCATTCACCTTGTGTCCACATAGTCGTCATTGCACAAATATTCAAAATTTTTATCTCCAGACAAAATCCAAACTCTCAATCGATGTCCATTGAGTTCCTTCTATCTTTCATGAAGGGTACAGGGACAGTGGTGGAACCTGTAGACTCCTTTGCTGGAGCACCCGACATTCTGAATCATAACATGTGAACAAACAAACCATTCATATACTTAAGATCAAATCATGATAAAGATCAAATCATGATAAAGGGAGAAACTAACGTATTAATTATTAAATATACACTTAAACTAAATATTTTAAACACAAGTTAACAAAAAACTTAAGTTCAAGTTACTGTTAACTAACTTAAATTGACAAAGTCAAAAATAGATATTCAATAAACTTAAGTATTTAGGTTACTGTTAACTAAATTGTTTGGTTTACAAATTACAATAGCTCTATGTATGTTTATACTTCTCAACTCAAACTATAAGTTCATCTCAACAGTGAAAATCTCATTCTCAGCTCAAATTACTGTTAGCTTATAAGTTATTGTTAAGTTTAAGTGTAAGTTAACAGTAAACTTAAACTTAAGTTTATTGTTAACTAGAATATTGTTAACTTAAGTTTACTGTTAACTAAAATATTGTTAACTTAAGTTTACTGTTTACTTAAACTTAAGTTTACTATTAACAAAAAACTTAATATTAACTTAAACTTAAGTTTACTGTTAACTTACACTTCTTAAGTTTAAGTTACTGTAGTTAACTAACTTAAATAGATATTTAAAAAGTCTTTAGACTCTTTACCTTGTTACAGAGATTGGGAGAGCTCGGAGATCGAAGATGAGGTGGGAGGGCTTCGACTAAACTTCTGATGCTTAGAGATCGAAGATCAGGGGAGCTCGGAGATCGAAGACGAGATCGAAGACAAACTTCGAGAGGAGGCTTCGATAGAGGTCACTTCGACGGGGCTTCGACGAGCAAACTAGGTCAGGGAAGCTTCAACGGGGCTTCGACGAGGAATAGAGCTTCGGAAGCGAGCGAAGTTTGTGGCGGCGTCGGGAGTGACAATTAAGGTTATTGTTGTTTAGTTTGGGTTTAGCTTTGTTTATTTCAGCGTCCATTTGCTCTTTTTTTTTGAAATCCTTGAGCGGGCTATTTAAGCGGCCCGCTTAACTATAGGCAGTTGCATAGGCGCTACCAACTCCTAAACATAGCCGCTCAGAGTGTTTTGAGGCGTCTTGGGTGCCGCCTCTGCCTTGGCGAGCCCCTAGGCTACCGCACATGGCGTTTTTTAAAACACTGCTCAAACTTCTCAAGGAACAGGCAAAAAACTTCATAAATATCCTGCTCGTGATATGTTATAAAAAGATTAGTTAGATGTTCACGTTGAATAAATGCGTTAATAGCCTTTCGGTTAGAGATGACATTCTTAAGCATGTGGTAAGTTGAGTTTCATCTTGTTTTCATATCAATCCGAAGAATTTTCCTCAAGCTGTAAACGTCACAATAGTCTTTAAATGCCTGTTTTCTTGGATCACTGCCTCTCAAGTAGCTGATAAACCATTTAGTTTATGTAAATATATATCAAGAAATATCATTCCATCTTGCGCACAACAGTTAACAATATGACAAATGCATCTAATATGGAAAATTTTACCCTTCATAATTGGTTTTAGAATTTATTACAACTGGGAAATTGCTGATGTGTTTTTGGAAGCATTGTCAAATGGTATAGAAAAAAAATTATTCTCTATCCTATAGTCACGATATGTTCGTAAAATTGCTTCACAAACACCTTGTCTTATATGGATAATCAAACCTCTTTAAAGGCAAAAAATTTTCTGCAAAATTCAACATTTGTCAATATAGTGCGTAGCAACACAAATATGATAATTGTGATTAAGAGACTCTCAAACATTAGAAGTCCTAGCTATCTTGGTGGCTACAACAGATAAAAGTAACTTGCATAAAAGTTTTTTTATACCCTAGAGACGTTCAATTTCTTTTGTAATCGTTATACCTTTTCCGATATTCGGGGCAAAATGTACTTTTAATATATGTTTCAAAAAATTCATTTTCAGATATGTTGAAAGGAAGTTCAGCTGGAACAACAAACTTAGCTAAGTTTTCCTTAGTGAGTTCGGGTTTATACCTGAATGTGGATAACCCACATGTACCTCCAATAATTTTTAATTGAGTTTTCTCTTTTCCCAAACCGAAAAGCTCTGCGTGTGTCTCTCTCAAATGCTTAGAGTGTGTCCCAGTTCCCCAATTACTTTTATAATTTTATATGTATTTGCATGTTAAACAACATGCCAATTTGTTGCTAGCAGCATCTGTGATTTTTTTCAAAAAAAAGCCAAACCCATGAACTATCTTCTGGTTTTTTCCGTTTATTGGGAATAGGTACTTGAACTTCTTTTGCTTCTGTTTCAATTGTTTCTTCCTTTGTTTGTCTCCAGAACTTCGGCTTCTTCCTTTATTTGTGTCTCCAGAACTTCGGCTTACCCAGTGCGGATTAGGGCTAGACTGGGCCTTCTTTGGGCTAGGCCTAAACGTTTGTTTGCAGGTTTGAGGCTAGACCCAGCTCGGACCAAGGACCATGTCAATATCGAGCCCGGTTTGGCCCTGCCCATTCTTAGCTGTGTAGGCGTCAAAAATTGCCTATAGGTCCCCGAATACAGCTCGAGACAGAAAGAAGGTGATGAACATCATTATCTAAGTCTAAAAGGATTATCCAACACCGATGAACATATGAAGCGAAACGGCGAACCGAATAGCAAGTGCACTCACCGGCCACTATCAAGTGGCCCGCACGCTCATCGGCCAACAAAACAGCGTACAGATCAACGAAACGATGAAATATGCGTAACGACGGAACAAGTCAAACCTGAGAAAACCAAGAAAGCCTTTGGCGGTCGGATCACGCCAAAACGATCCGGTCGGTCCAGTGGCTCGGCCCAAGGCCGAGCCACCATTTGGTGGCCCGGCCAGGCCGAACCACCGGGTGATGCTTCGGCCAGATTTGATCCTGTTTCGATTTTGACGGTTTTTCTTGGGATTTGTTCATTCCCGAGCGTCCTAACTGATCTGATATTGTGGTTAGTTAGTTCTCAACTGAAGATAAGGAGGAATCCCTCGTTCTTATCTAAATACCCGTTCCCGAAGCTTATAAATACGAGCTCAGGTGCTCACTTCTCAGGCGGGACATCAAGAGGGCGAAACGCTGCCGAATTGGAGTGTGTAGCCACGAATTTACAGCAAGGTTAGCAGATCTTGGCGATCTCCTGTGCATAAAAAGTGGAGTTCAAGAGATCTGAGACCCGTCCCCTATTCCTCCGGATTTAAGCTTGGTCTTAAATCTCGAGAAGAGCCGTGATCTCGCTTGGTCGAGATCATCGCTGCAGCGATTACTTCCTTCGTGAAGTAAGAGCTTTGATCAACTTAATCTGTTAACTGAATCTGATCCGCGACGGTCCACGGATATTAACATCCCCCACACAGGCAAAGTTCCCACGCAAGCAGCGGGTGATAAACATCCGTTGCGCTGTTTGATAAGAGTCGTTTCTTTTATATTTTTATTGTATAAGATCTTATAAAAAGATCAGCTTTTTTATTGTAAACGATTAAAGTTGTAATAGATTCAATCACAATAAAAACAACGATTTTGACCCAAACAAGCTGGCGACCACAGTGGGAGCCAACAGCTTCGCTGTCGAAGATGTCGTGCCGCAACCAAGGATCCAGATCCTAGTTGAAGAAGTAGTCGAGTACGAATTCGACCAACTGAAGTTCGAGGAGTATCTGTCGTCCTCCTCCTCCAGATCCTCTGCCCTTCGCAAGCGCAGGAAGATCAAGTCCCGCGTTGCCGTTGAAATCTCGCCTTGCAAAGCCTCTCTGGCCTCTAACGAGCCCGGATCTACAACTCTGGCCCCTTCCTCCGTCAAGGAGTCAATCACAGAAGGCACGCCAACCTTATCAAAGAGGGCATGTTAACGACAGCGCCAACGACTTGCGCGCCGACTTGCTAAGGCTTTGGAGCCTGTTGACGGGATTGGCTATAAGGCGGATCTAAAACGCATAAGGCATCGAGTGCCCTAGCAGCAAATAAATGGCCTCTCCTCCAAGCCAACAGCGAATGAGTGGATCCAAGTCAAAACGGACCCGCTCAACCCTCCAGGAGCGTATTCAGAAGCGCCGCGCCTTGATTGTGCACGCACGGATTTTCGTACGAGAAGCGTAAAAGTTGAAGCAAAAAGAGATGATCAAGAGGCCACGGAAACCACGCCAAGTCTGAAAACCAAAGTCCGAAACGGCGTCGACAAAAAGTCAAACAGTGCCCGGAACTGTCAGAATGCGCGAACCACCATCTGGTGACTCGGCCAAAACTAAGCCACCAAATGATGGCTCGGCCAAAACCAAGCCACCGAGCCACCGGCCAAGCCACCAAATGGTGGCTCGGCCAAAACCAAGCCACCAAGTGGTGGCTCGGCTACTTGGCCGAGCCACCAAATGGTGGCTCGGCCCAAACCGAGCCACCAAGTGGTGGTTCGCGCCGGTTCGCACCCGGTTCGGTTCGCATCCGGTTCACCTCCTGCAGTCCCGTTTAAGCCTCTAACAGCACCTGTTTCTGTCCCGATGAATTCCGCACTTCCGGTGAAGCCTCACGATCATGGAGACTTGTCCCGTTTCAAATGATGGATCGCCCGGGTCCTTTGCACGAGGATCGAGGTAAAGTTCCGATCAAAGGACGTTTGGGTCCGGTGACTAAACCCCGAGCAACCACTCGAGCTGGGGGTCGCACACACCCTTGCAACAAGTCAGAGCCTTCCTATAATGGGAAAACCCCTGCACTTGATCGTCTCGGATGACGAATTGAAGTCCAAGAGCCCGTCAAGAGTTCGCCCTCCCAAAAGCGTAGCTCAAATACGTGACTCTTAAGAACGCCAATAAGGCAGCAAGCTCTCAGAAGGAAACGTGTTCGTCAGACGACGTTATACCTGAAAAGTCGTGCCAACACGTGATAGGTTGCTCCGGTCATATGACCGACGAGTTTTACTATCGAGCTGGGGGTACGAACAAGTCTCGGAAGAGAAGTATCCGAGAAACAGAATCTCACTGCCCGTGCGCTAAACTAATCAGGACAGTATTATCAGCGTGTAGCTGCCCTAAGGCTGCTCCATAAAGGATCTCGGTATTTGAGATGATCTCTAACGGAGCAACTAAGTCCAAGCCAAAACGTTTCCGCAAGAAACAATCGGCCGTTCGAGATGACGAGCTTCCGAAGGTCATAATAAATATGGCTGATAAGGGAAAGTTGATTCGACCTTCTAGCTCTGACCCGCTAATATCTCATCGTCTAACCCGGTTGCGATCGGGAACCATTAGACAAAGAGATTATCAGCGAATGCAAAGGGGATTATCCTCGGATGATGAAGCATCAGATGCCCAACTCTGTAGTCGCTTTTGACAAAACGGTATCCAGCCCATGAGAATCCCGCGAGGTGTTTATGATTAACACCGAGGAAGTGGCCAAAATCGTTGAGGATGCTCTAGCCAAGCAGAAAGTGACATTCAAAATTAAAATGGAAATGGCTATGCTACGGATGAGGGAAGAGCATGACCAACAAATTCGGGCTCTGTCCAATCAGTTCGGTGAATCCAGCCGTCGCAACCTTGCTGACCAAGCAAGTAGCGATTCAGATGTGGATGAACGTCTCAATGCTGAGAACCCTCCCATTTATCAGAACACTGGGGGTGGTCCTACTGAAGATAATAACACCGGTGGTGGTCCCGCCAATGATGACAATACTGGAGGTGGCCCCGTTGTTCCTCTCTCAAATCGTCCGAAGCATGATACAGACGAGGATGAAAAGATGAAGGATCTCGAGAGAAAAGTCAACGCTCTGATGTCTGATCGAGAGGTAAAGAAGATCGGGATTTCGTGTACTTACCAAAGAAAGTGAGATTCGATCCTGTATCCGGCGAAGTTCAACCTGATAAACTTCACACCATTCGACGGGAAAGGATCGCCTACTCAACATTTGATCTACTTCAAGTCCCACTTGGGCATGGTCTCCGGCAATAAAGCCTTGATGGTTCGGTCATTCGTCGGCACTCTTCGCGGGCCTGCCTTTGATTGATACCGCCGTCTCAAGCCTGGAAGTATCAACAGCTGGGACGATATGGAGAGCTCATTCATCGGCAACTTCTTTGACGACAACGCCGAAATATCCATCAGGACACTCTTTGAGGAGAAACAGGAAGACGAAGAAACGATCGACGACTTCATCAAACGTTTCCGAAATAAAGCGATGAACTGTCGACACCCGATCATAGAGGACTTCATCCTCCAAACATGTCATAACAACCTATCTATTAAGATATTAGAAGTTATGGGAGTCGCACCGTCCAACACATGGAAAGAGTTGAAGACGCGCGGAAAGCAGACCGAACGTTTCCTCCGAAAGAAGAAGGCCGAGAGGAGCCAACCTATGGCTAATCCTCCGAACTCAAACTTCGCCTCCCGTGGTAAGGGCAAAGTACCTGCAGCTGCTGTTGATACTAATCAAATGTCACAACGGCAATCCTGAAGATAGCAAAAGGCTTCGGATCCGAAACTCCAAAAAGAGTACTCCTTCAAGGACGAAGATGTTTCAGCCATTTTCGTGTCCCTCCTTGAAAATAACAAGATAAAGCAATCACCTATCCCAGATCAGGAGGAAGCTGACAACATCGCGGATCCAAAGTATTGTGCGTACCACAGGAGGGTCCTTCATCCCACAAAGGATTGCTTTGCTTTCAAAAATAACATCCAAACCTTGGTTGAAGCCGACGTCATAACGTTGGGATAAGCCAAATGAGAATGGCAATACTCCGAAGAGTATACGAGTATAAACTGTTTTTCAATACTCCAATAGGTATATGAGTCTAAACTGTTTCCTATCTTTGACGAGAAGTTCCCGGAGAATTTTTATATGTAATATTCTTAAGGATAACCCGGTCATGTAACTGAGTACAATGTCAGACCCAGTTTCGCAAAGGAAGCTGGGGGTGGATGATTCATGTAACGGGAAGTTTCCGAAAGAATGCTACATGTAATTTTCTTAGGGATAACCCGATCATTACGAACAAAGTGATATACACTAAACCCTCACTGTGATTTCCGAACACTCTTTTACCGAGACGAGATTCGATCACTTCGTTGGATCAATCTTCCCTCACAAAACTCCCATTGGTGTTTGACGACTCACAGTCTTCCATCATAAAATCCCTCACTGATCAAATTAATTAACAGTGGGTCCACTAAAATTCTTCCCGGTTTAATTCATTCAAACTTCCGCTATGTTGGTGCACTTAACACTTTCATGGTTAGAGTCCGGATATAATGCTTGGAATTTTGATCTGTCAATTCTTGACGAATTGTCAAACCCCTTCGTGTTAAGTCCTTATCACTTGACACCAAGAACCCCTACTGAGTGATTTGTACAAGTCAATACCCCCACTGTGATTTGTACTCCCACTCCCACTGTCCACTTGGTCAAACCTTCCTACAGTTAGGATCACGGTCAAAATCCCCTCTCGATCCCTTCAATGAACGAGAGGTCCACAGATTTATTCATCGGTTACTCTTTGATAATAATTTTTGCTCACTTTGATTAAATATTTTTAGTTTATTTTCTTACTAAATTTTTTTCCTCGATTACACTTTGATTATTTATTTATTTGATGTTTGTTTGAATAGGCTACATCCGGTTTAAATTTTTATGTTGATAGTTGAATTGTCAGGAGATAAATATAATCTAAAGCCAATTTAAATTTTTATTTTATTTGGATCGGCATGAAACCAAGCTTGACCTGAGGAAGTATAGTGTTATGAAAGTGAAAACACTTGAAAAAATAACATTATAAAAGGACGATGAATAATAAAGACAACGAGCCAAGATGATTGATTTAAAGTGAGTTAAAATGACAGATAATGGTTAATGAAAAATCATAAACTGAAAATTAATGCTAACTCTAGTACACTTTTATATGATAAAAATATCCACATATGCATAAGAAAGCACTAAAATAGTTTATGAAAATCTCTTCTAAAGATTCCTAATTTTACTAAAAAATAAAACTATTCTATAATAATTAATTCACAAAACATTATCTTTTGTTACTTCTATTTTATTTTTTATTGAGTTGAGATCAATCCTTCTTCATCTTTACCTTTTCTCTAGCCAATTTTAGAGTAGTAGTGTCTTCATCGTCTACATCGATTTTGATGTGAGACTAGAGCATGTTATCTTTTCTTTAGTTTATTCATCTTTTATCTTTTCGTCTAAATTCACAAAGAAGTTGAATATATTTCTTATATTCAACACAAACTTCTGATAATACGGACTTTGACTTTTTTCTATTTCAATAAGAATAAATGTTAATTTCATATATATGAAATTTTTTATGCTTTTACTTTATTACTTAAATAAGGTTAAGAGCTACATCTTTTTTCTCTGCATTGAATTCTTCTGTTGTGCATCCAATAAGAATTTCTGCTATGTCATAATATTACATTTGCTCTGTCTATGTCATTTTCCATGAGGATTTGAACTAAATACATTAAATTTTTTCATTGTCAATTTATTTTAGATTATAATATTAATATTTAATTTTGATATATTTATTTCATGAAAAAGAGATATCACTTAACATTGGTACTAAATCATTGGTGATTCTATAACATTTATCATCTGGACAATTATTATTAACATTTTTATCTACTTTTTTTTGCAGCTTTTGCAAACATAGAACCATTAATCAACTCTATTATAAATGGTAGTTATCGTTGCCTTAAAGATGCGATAGTGTGTCTGTATATTAGTAAATTATTCTTAGGTTTAATTATATGAATTTTAGAGTAGGTTTTCTATGATCATATCTCTTTCAAATATTATAATGGTTGTATATATTAGTAATTTGAATTTCTGTTGTATTTATAAAGAGCCTTAATGGAGATGTTTTTGTCCTTGCAGCTTACTCTAAAAGAACACTGCATATTAGCTTTAAAATATAATTTTTTTTCTTTACAATGTTATATGGATGTTTGCTTGGTTTATTTAATATTCTCTTATTTCTTCGGTAAGTTGTATCTTTGGATTGATATATATTATTGACGCAATTTACGATGACATGCATATCTTCTCTATAAATTTGAGACAGATATAAGGTAAATTTTATATTTAGTGGCGTTTAATAAGAATTTTACTAATGAAATATACTACCTTCATAGTTAGAGATCTTGAATTCTAATAGCGCTATTACATCATTATCTTTGATAACGTCTTTAAGAATTGATCCTTCATTAGTAGTTATACCCCTAAATAAAGTCACAACCAAGGTCGTAATACTATATAAGGAAAAGAAAAAGGCCGATTTTATATTTTTTACTTATGCAAAGTATAGTAATTTTTCTTTTATCTTCTATGAAGAATGTTTCTTTGATGAGCACAAAGTTGTTCAATATATTCTTCAGGGAGTATTCAGTTTGCGTTTCTTTGATAAATAAAACTTATGTTAGTATTAATTGAAATGATTCATGGACGTTCCGAATTCCATTTGAAATGAAAACCACTTGATTCTTTTGAATGACATCTCTAAATTTTCTAACAGTTCTCCATACATAAATTTTTATAACTTTTTACCTAATAAATATTATTACCATTAGAGATCAATATTTATAATAAATTATTGTTAATCTATTATATTATAGTCTTTTATCAATTGTTTGTGATTTAGTCTTCTATTAATTAATGATACTTATGTATTTTTACTGTTCTAACTTATTGGTAAAACTATATGCAGTTACTTTAATTTATACAATAACATTAATTTTTAATCTATCATATATTTTTTAAATTTTTATTATTTAACTAGATATTTTAATATGTTATTATTACTATTTTTTATCAATATCAACTTGACTATTTTCAGATTCTAAAAAGAGATAGTAAACCTTAAATTATAAGTTATATTTATATATCTTAATGAAAAAAATATCACACAATTACTCTTTTCTTTGCCAAGTTCTAGATTTTTAGCTTTTTATTTTGTATAATTTTAAACTTTTAAGAGTATTTTTTTTCTAATTTTCAAAACTTTTTGCTTTTTTGTATTACTTTATGTAATAAACTGATAGTACGGAGATGTTTCATATATTTTATATATCTTATTTAAATTGTTGAGCTATGATAGTTCATGGGGTTTTAGGATAGGATATAAGTATGATTATTATAGATTATAATTTAAATTAAATAATTAAAATAGTACTGTGTAATTTTGACTATGAAAAACTTTTTCTGAACTCGTACTTTAAAGGGAGTATGATTTTTTATTTTCCTTAATTTTTTTATATTTTTGAGAATAACTTTTATCTCTTTAATTTATTTGGTGGATTTTGTAAATATCTCATCCATATTATGTATAGTTGTAGGTCTATGTTGTTCTCGGGTTCGACCTTTAGGGTAGACATTATTTGTCTCATTAATTTATTTAGTTTTTGCATATACACCCTTCATTTTGTGGACATTTATAAATTTGATATTTAATAATTTTATTTAGATTTACATTTCAATTTAAATTGTATCTTTATCGCCATACTATGTATATCCAATAAGAATTCATTAATTTATCAATTTATTCTTACTTAATGGAATAATATTTGAATTTAAGGGTATTTTTGTTGAACGAAAGATTTTTCCGAACTCGTGCTTTTAAAGGGAGAATGACTAGGTTTTATGTATGTACAATACACGTGGTCAAATATCATGATTAAGTATATTTGTTTTATTTCCATACTAAAACTTGTTCGTCGGTTCCACTTTGATGGTTTTTGCTTACTTATATCTCTAAACTTTAGCATTGTGATTATTTATTTTCTTAAATATTTGTTTAAATGAACTACACTCAATTTAAATTTTTATATTGATAATTAAATTGACAGGAAATAAATGTAATCTGAAATTAATTTGAATTATCATGTCATTGAGACCAACATGAAACCAACTTGATCTGAGAAAATATAGCATTATAAAAGTAAAAAACACTTCAAAAAAAATGTTCCAAAATGAAAATAAAAAATTAAAGCTCATAAGACAAGATGATTAGTTAAAAGTGGGCTAAAATAACACAAAAGATAATATGGAGTTTGTTCCTAATCATTTGATAGACTTTAAAAATTATAAAATAAAGATTAATACTAAATCTAGTATACTTTTATTAATGAAAACATCTACATAAACAAATAAAAATACTAAAAAAGTTTATGAAAACCCCTTCCAAAAATTCCTAATTTACTCCAAAAAAAAACATATTCTATAAAATATTCAAAAAATAGTGTCTTCATTCCTTATGTTTTATTTTTTATTGAGATATTATCAATCATTCTCCACCTTTATCTTTTTCGATAAAATTAGACTACTTTAGATGCCAAAAAAAAGTAAAAGCTTAAAATAAAAGTTAAATTTACATATCTTAATAAAAAAATATCAAACAACTACTCTTTTTTTTTTGCTATATTTTGAAGTTTTAGTCGCTTTTTTCGTGATTTTAATTTTTTAAGGGTGTGTTTTGCAAATTTTGAAACTTTGAGAGTATTTTTTAAAAAAATTTAAATTTTAAGTTGAGTGCTTGTAATTTTTATGTTTCATGTGTTGGTAGTATGTTTTTTAATGTCAGAATATTTCTTGCAACTCTGAATTTTGAGGGTATTTTTTGTAATTATTAAAACTTTAGATTGTTTGTTGTAAAATTTAAATTTTTAGCGGTCTTCTAATAATTTAAGATTTGATATGTATTGGTTATAAGTTATTAATTTTTAGTGTTTTGTGTGTTTTTTAATTTTCGATGGAGTTTTTCAGAATTTTTATAACTTTGAGGTTATTTTTTTATAAATTTTGGTTTTTAGTGTTTGATAGTAATTCCTTGAATTCGTCTTTCTTGTTCGCAAGTTTTGAAATTTTAGAATTTCATAGTGCTTTTTTATTATTTGAACTTTTGATGGTGTTTTTATAGTTTTTAAAATATTGAGGGTTTCATGCTTGTTGTTTTAAGTTTTGAAACGTCAAGATGTTTTGTGTAATTTTATACTTTTAAGGGTGTTTTGTGTAATTTTTAAAACTTTTTGGTACTTTTTGTAATCTTCATATATTATAGCTTATTAATCTTTAAATTATTGACCTGTAAGTAGTTCACATAGGATTAGGATAGGATATAATTATGATTATAATAAATTAAATTTAAATAAAATATTCAAATAGTCAAGGGTAATATTGATCATGAAAAGATTTTCCCGAACTCGTTTAATTTTGAGATTTAATATGTATTAGTTATAAGTTATTAATTTTTAGGGTTTTCTGTGTTTTTTAATTTTCAAAAGAGTTTTTTGGAATATTTATAACTTTGAGGTTATTTTTTACAAATTTTAGTTTTTTAGTGTCCGATAGTAATTCCTTGAACTTGTCTTTGTTGTTCGCAAGTTTTAAATTTTCAGAATTTCATAGTACTTTGTTATTATTTGAACTTTTGAGTGTATTATTTGAACTTTTTGGGGGTTTTTTGCAATCTTCATATATTATAGCTTATTAATCTTTAAATTGTTGACCTGTAAATAGTTCACATAGGATTAGGATAGGATATAACTATGATTATAATAAATTAAAATGTAAATAAAATATTCACTAGGAGTCTTATTTGTTTTTATATTTAAGAAGAGTCATGTAACCCCAAAGGAGAATAATAACTTTTGATTAATAAAATTTTGTTTTTCTTCAATATTTACTTCGTGGATTCGAAGCTCTTCGTGGATTCGAAGATTGTCCTTGGTGAATTCTGAGACTACCACTTCCACGCTGTCATAATCGATAGCCAAAGTTTTCTTGTCATTTTGTCCGTGGGCGTAGGGTTAGGCTAAACCACATAAATATTGATGTCTCCTTTTTGTTCTTTTCTAATCTAGTTTGGGGTAGAATTGATTTTGACCTAACATGATGCCATAATAGTTTTGTGAAATTTACTGACAAAATAACAATGGTCATGCTTTTTTTATTTTGTTGCTCTAATCCATTTTCTGATTACAAGAAAACAAGTGGAGATGGAAGTAAACACATTAAGGTTGAATTAAACTTGATATCAATTGAAATTTACAGAAATTCATTTAGACTAAAAGAAAGAAATATAGTCTTAAATAAATACTGTAGTGATTCGCTTTTTGCTCATAATCAGAGAACAAAGGGTCTCGAAAATGGTAAATTCTTACCTTTTTCGCTAATAGTAACTAATGACAGAAAAGATCAACTGACTTCATAGCAGTTTTCATTATCCAGAAATTTATTTAGCAACCAATATTCGAACATACGCATAAAACCCGGTTTCATCCAAAAATTCGGTTCAGCATTGCCGCTAAACGAACCCCACCCTCAGCGAGCCTCAAATTCACCATAGGCACTCTACTATGAAAATACTCATCTGCAATAATAATTGATTTAATTCACAGAAAAATGAAAATATTGAATTATATATTATTAGTTAAAGATGAGATATAGACATGAGTATGTACCTTCTAAAGTTGAACCCTCTGTTACACCTTTGTATGCCCAATCACACGCTGCAGTAATACTTTCTGATGCATATCTGCTCAATGGCATAACTAAGCTTAATTAGGGAATTTCATACATCTCTAAAAAGTAAATAATAATAATAATAGTAATAATAATAATAATAATAATAATAAATAGATCATAAACTTTTCGATTCTAAAGACAAATTATTTGATTCTTTTTTCCTCTAAAGCAAAGGGTTAATTACGGTGAATTTTTTTGGGTCTTCTACCCTCAGAGAAAGGGAAATATTTTTGACAAATATACCTCGTGAAGGATATATCTGCAACAATGTAATTACAGGGGTCCGATCCGCAATTGGGTGATAGTACAAGGGTCTATAATGAAGAAACCACGAACGATTTGGTGAAGAACAGGTTTTGAAGACTGCAGGAGTCACATTTGGAGCTTCACGGTCGACTGCGGCGAAAGGTCGGTCGACCGCGATCGTGCATAGGCCTAAGTATGTGCTTGGATTTGGCGCAGTCGATCGCCGCGGTCGACCGTGAGACCCTGTAAGTGATTTTGGGCTCTGTCGTTTGTCGCGGTCGACCGCCACGGTCCACCGCCAGACCCTGTAAAAGTTTTTCAGGTTCTGTCGTTGGTCGCGGTCGACCGTGGCGGTCGACCGTGGCGGTCGACCGCGTAACGGGTCAGGCCCAAACTTGTGTTTCCTGTTCTTATTTGGTTTTGGTGTTTGTATAAATACCAATACACGTTCTAGGGTTTCTTAAGGTAAGAGTTTGGGATATTTGGAGCACAGAATAGATGTATTTTCTGAGCTATTTGATTAGGGTTTATTTGGAGAGATTAAGAGCTTTGTTGGTAAGATTAGTTTGTTCCTTCGAGTGATTTGTAATCTCAAGTTGTACTCTTCTGCTCTATTAGTGAAAACCCTATCCCCTTCTTGCCCCGTGGACGTAGGCAATTGCCGAACCACGTTAAAATTGATGTTTTGTTTGTGCATTGATTTTAGTTGCTTTTCCTCTTTGATCGGTGATTGGTTTGGTTCTTCGACACAGTTTTGAACAACAATTGGGTATTTTGCACAACATATAAGTAATTAACCCTAAAGTAAAAGGAACTTACATGTCTGGACATATTGTCTCGTTTTTACTGCATGTCTCCCATTTCGTAACTTTCTCTGACCACTCTCCCTATTATCAAGATATTGAGAAAATGAATCATATCAATATGAACAGAGATTTTAATGCAAAAATATATAATTACAATACAGAAACATACAAGGCGTGGATATTCTCCTATATCAATATTTCTTCACAATGATCAATTAAAACTCAACAACCCAAAAATAACAGTTTAAAATTCGTCATACTGTGATATTCTTTTTTATTGTATCCGCGAATTCTTCCACCGAAGTGTTGTAGAAATTTTCTTCTGCCGTTTGAATTATGCTATCATCCCATACCTGTAGGGTCCTCATCAGGAAAAAAAAACATAAAATAATATATGAATTCCTACAATAATTGGTATAAAAATAAGATGAAATTTAATTAGGAGAATAATTATAAACTTACATGGTGGAGGTTTGCCTTTCTTGTATACCAGTGTACTTCAATGGTGTTGCCCCCTTCATCTGAAGTGAAACCAACATGTAGAGGCTGCACATTTTGCATATCTCATAAGTTCAGTAATAAGAAAACATAAACATTTAAGATGAAATAGTGAATTCTTTACTGTTTTCTTTAAATAATTTGGAGGTGTTTGATATATATACCTGGTGAATGTCACCCACAAAGTGAGCAAGGAAGAGGAGTGCTTCGGTGAGATTATCTGAAATATATAAATTTATTTGAACTTTTAGTATTTTGTTGTTATTTCTCAAAAGAAGTTCATTATGTCGAGCGTGTATGTTTTTTGGTTAATTTCACAAAACACCCTGAACTTTGGGGGGTTTTGCAGTAGCTCCTTAAACTTTGGGATGTCTTACAAAACATACTGAACTTTAAACTTTTCTCACAACAACCCCACATGTAGTTTGCCAATGGCTAAACGTCTTTGAGAGCAAAACAATTACAGGTGGGGTCCCATGAGAAAGTATACAGTTCATAGGGGTTTTATAAGATCGGCCCCCCATGTGTTCCGGAGTTATGTTAGATAAAAATTTAGAAGGTTATGTGCAAAACCCTCCAACGTTCAGGTGGATTTTGTGAATTAACCCTTTTTCTTACATTGGGATCCACTAGAAGAGTTCTTGTAAGTAAGAAGCTGGTCAGTGTAATTGGTGATTGCTCCTGATACACATCTCCCTGCCACTCCATTGTCATCCTTGCAGTCCCCTGCATATACATCAAAATGAAACCCTAGCAATCCTTAAAATTTCAAGAGATTATTATGAATTTCATCTTTCTATAAAAATATCATAAACCTTTTATCTACTTCAAGAAACTCAAGGACCTTCATAAGACATTTATTCAATTTTTTCGCCAGAAAACCCACCCTGAAGTTTGTGTTGGGAATTTTACGCCGAAAACCCTAAAACAGCAGAAACGAGGTATAGAGAAAAGTACACCAAGTTTAACGAGATTCGGCAACTACCCATGTTCTCGGGAGCCACACAATTAATTTCTTATTAATCAACAAGAAATACAATGCAAGAGCAGATCTCAAACTAGATCTCTTAGTACCCAACACTATAGCTACAATGTTAATCCTTTCTCTCAAATAATCCCTCTTTTAATTCTTCTCTTCTTTTCATTCCTCTTCATAAATTCCCCCCTCAAACATCACCGATTGAGCGCTTGAGAAAAGAGGGTAGAAGAGAAAAAAAAACTTCTTCACCGCCGCTAGGGTTTGAGATCACGCGAGGAGAAAGAGAGGGAAGAAGCGCCCGGGGGGGCTAGGGCTCTGGGTTCTCTTTTATAAGGGAACCCTAACGCCATGGCGACAGGCTGTCGCTAGCCATGCTTGCGTCCCCCCAACCTCGCCTGCGGGCGCTTTACTCGAGCTCACCTACAGAACACCTGGACCTCGCCTGATCCGCCTCTCGCCTGCCTCGAGCTCGCCTTGAGCGCTTTACGACCTCACCTGCAGCGTTCCGCCTAAAACTCCTCGCCTGAAGCTTCGAGCTCGACCTCACCTGCACCATCTCAAGCTCGCTTGTGAGTCGATCTCTCATGGCTATCGTTGAGCTCGCCTGCACCGCGCCTTCGATCTCTCCTGAGCTCGCCTGCGGAGGTTTGTGTCTACACCCGACACTAACAATCACCCACTTGGAGGCCAAATCGTCGTTAGCAGCCTATCTCAACAAGCACTTCCTCCTATGTGGCTCCGCCCTCAGCACCTATGCATGAAGGCCAACTGAAGTTGCGCACAACTCTAGTTTCTGAAAGGGCACTGCATTTGTTAACATATCCGCTAGATTCTTTCTTCCTTGGATCTTCTGTTGAAATCTTTAACAACTTGTCGGGATTTGTATCTTCTGAAACCATCCTGTTCCTTTTTCACTCGATACACCCACTGGTTGTGATGTGCCTTCTTCCTCATGGGCAACTCAGCTAGTTCTCATGTCTGGTTGGAGATCAGAGATTTCATCTCTTCTTTCATAACAAACTCCCACTTGCTCGCATCTCTATTTTGACAAGTTTCATCAAAGCTTTTAGACTTTCCTCCATTTCTCAGCAACATATAATTCATGTATCTGCTGTTAGGCACAGGAGGATGAGTAATTCTCCTCAATATCAGATCTGGTGTGTCGGGCTTCTGCACACCGTTCTGTTCAACAGGCTCTTCTGGCTGAGGACCTTCTGCATTGGGTTCTTCTGAGAGGTTATCTGAGACATCATCTTTATTTACAAATGTTGACTCGCTCTCTGAGTCACTGACATCTGTCTTGTGCATTTTCTTATACACTACCTTCTCGTTGAATATCACATCTCTGCTCTAGATCACCTTCTTGTTTTCATTGTCCCAAATACGGTAGCCGAACTTATCTTCACCATACCCGTTGAATATGCATTTCTTAGACTTAGGATCAGGCTCATTCCTGCCTTGATCACTAATATGCACATAAGCTACACAACCAAAAACTCTAAGATGTGAGAGTGTTACCTCCTTTTTGCACCATCCTCCTCTGGTATTTTGTGCTCCAATGGAACCAATGGTCATCGGTTGAACAAGTAAGCTGTTGTGTTGACTGCTTCTGCCCAAAATTGTTTTAGTAGACCTAACTATATCTGAATGCTTCTAGCTCTCTCTGTTAATGTTCTATTCATGCGCTCAGCCACACCATTGTGCTGAGGCGTGCCGGGCATGGTTCTCTCCATTATGATCTCGTACTCATAGCAGAACTTCTTGAATCTAATGTTTTCATACTCATCGCCATTGTCAGTCCTGAGCTTCTTTATTCTCAGATCTGTCTCATTCTCAACCATAGCTTTCCATCTCCTGAAAGCTTCAAATACTTCTGACTTATGCTTCAGAAAGTAGACACACACTTCCTGAGAGTGATCATCGATAAAAGTCACAAAGTAGTATTTTCTACCAATGAATGTGGTGGTGGTTGGTCCCTTACATCTGAGTGAACGAGCTCTAACTTCTCTTTCCTAAGGATTTTGCTACTTGTCTGAAAGCTAACTTTCTTCTGCTTTTTAAGTATGCATTCTTCACACATATCAATCTCTACTGCTTGTAAACCTGGGAGTTTTCTCTTTGTGTGCATAATCTTTATCCCTTTTTTACTCATATTACCGAGTTTCTAGTGCCACAGCCTTGAAGTCTCATTGCCTGCTGCAACTGAGATCAAACAACGTGCACCATCATATACAGGGTACCAGTTTTCCTGCCTCTAGTAATCATCATTGCGCCTTTTGAAATCCTCCAACCATCACCATGGAAAGACATTGTGTAGCCTTCACTAGCCAACTGGCTTACTGAGATTAAGTTTCTTTTTAGATCGGGAATATACTTGACATCCTTTAGCTCCCATACTGACCCATTCAGCTTAATCTTCACTACACCTTTGCCAATAATGACACATAGTTGATCATTACCAAGGTATACATTTCTAAGATTTCCGAGGATATACTTCTCGAGGAATTCTTTCTGAGAAGTAGCATGGATTGATGCTCCAGAGTCTAACACCCAAGACTTCTCCTTGCTCTCCAAAGAGCATATCAATGCATCATTTCCTCCTGATGTGGAAGCAACATTCACATCTGCCTTTGCCTCCCACTCCTTCTGTGCACTCTTACACTGATTCTTGTAATGCCCGTTTTTCTCGTACTTCCAACACTCGATAGCCTTCGAGCTGCTAGAATTCTTGGATTTGGACCTCCTATCTGATTCATTTCCTCTGGTTGAATTTCTACCTCTTGACTTTGTATATAATACTGAAGAGGTTGTAGCTTCACCCGACTCTCTCCGTCGGATCTCCTCATTGAGAACCAAATCACAAACATCGTCAAACTTCAAGTTGTTGCTTCCCAACGAGCTACTCACAGCTATGACTGTAGCATTCCAACTCTCTGGTAGGGAAGATAAAAGGATCAACGCTCGAACTTTCTCATCAAACTCAATATCAACTGAACTCAATTGGGCCGTGATTGTATTGAGTTGATTGAGATGATGTGCTACCGATGCACCTTTCGCCATTCGCAGATTGAACAACCGTCTTATCAAATAGACTTTATTTGAGGCTGATGGCGTCTCATACATATTTGAGAGTGATGTCATAAGACCCGTCGTGGTCTTCTCCTTTGCAATGTTAAAAACAACATTGCGGGTTAACGTCAAACGAATAACCCCGAGGGCCTTTCTGTCTAGAAGATTTTAATCTTCTTCCTTCATACCCTCTAGCTTTTTCCCTGAGAGAGGTTGATACAGATTTTTCTGATACATATAATCCTCTATCTATATTTTACAGAATCCGAAATCTGATCCATCAAGCTTCTCTAATCTCATTTTTCCTTCATCTGCGGCTATCGCTCCCACTTGAATTTGATTTCCTCTAAATGGTTTCAGGCTCTGATACTAGTTGTTGGGAATTTTACGTCGAAAACCCTATAAAACAACAGAAACGCGGTATAGAGAAAAGTATACCAAGTTTAATGAGGTTCGACAACTGCCTACGTCCTCAGGAGCCACACAATTAATTTCTTATTAATCAACAAGAAATACAATGCAAGAGCAGATCTCAAACTAGATCTCTTAATACCCAACACTATAGCTACAGTGTTAATCCTTTCTCTCAAATAACCCCTCTTTTAATTATTCTCTTCTTTTTATTCCTCTTCTTAAATTCCCCCCTCAAACTTTACTGATTGAGCGCTTGATAAAAGAGGGCAGAAGAAAAAAAACTTCGTCGCCGCCGCTAGGGTTTGAGATCGTGAGAGGAGAAAGAGAGGAAGAAGCGCTAGGGGGGCTAGGGCTCTGGGTTATCTTTTATAAGGGAACCCTAACGCCATGCTGGCGATAGGATGTCTCCAGCCATTTTTGCGCTCGCCTATGAGCGCCTAACTCAAGCTCGCCTACAGAACACCTGGACCTCGCCTGATCCGCCTCTCGCCTGCCTCGAGCTCGCCTTGAGCGCTCAACGACCTCACCTGCAGCGTTCCGCCTGAAGCTTCGAGCTCGACCTCGCCTGAAGCTTCGAGCTCGACCTCGCCTGCGCCATCTCAAGCTCGCCTGCAAGTCGATCTCGCCTGGATCTCGTCGAGCTCGCCTGCTCCGCGCCTTCGACCTCGCCTGAGCTCGCCTGCGGAGTTTTGTGTCTCCACCCGACACTAACGGTTTGGGCGTTTCTAACATAACCTCCCTTGACTTACAATACGTCACGAAACACTCTTCAAGTTTTCGGGTTCTCAGAAAACCCCCTTCAACTTTTAACACTTCTAAAAAAACAACTTGCACTGATTGCAATTTTCATATACATGGGCGGGTAAAATTACGCACATAATATTTTTATCAGTGAAAATTAAGAAGTAGAGTGATACTCACTTTGGTAATTATAATTGCAAAGATTATCCGGTGTATTAATGTAATGGAGAGGAGAGGACCATCTATAGCGGAACTTTACATGGTCAGCCCATGAGCAAAGGCTGCTGAGATTGTTGTTTGCATAACTCGGAAGAAGATCATTGACTGCGTCTGATGCTACCGTGCTTAATCGATCCTAACAACAATAGAAAAATGTTAAAAAAAGACAGTAATCTACACTATATATTCATACTACTATATATTAAGAAAAGTCTTCTTTCTGGTCTTAGGGGGTGTTTGGTTGCACAATTTTATAGAAAATTTTTCTCAAAATGTCTAACAATGGTAATTCTGTAATTAAAAATTTTCTGTAGATTTCCGTAAGATGTGTTTGGTTCAAAAAAATTTACAGAAATATTTTCTGTCAAGTACAAAAAAATACCAAAATTTATAGAAATAAATTTCGTTCTTCTCAAAATGAGCGGAAATCACTCAGAAATCCGACACCACATTGACACTTTTCTATAAAGTTTACACTTTTTTATAAATTTAGGGGGTGTTTGGTTCAATTTTTACAAATTATAGGAAATCTTGCTATTTTCTATAAAGTTAAGAGTCATTTTCTTGTTTTGAACCAAACAAGCAAAAAAAAAAAAAAGAAGAAACTTTGTACTTTTTGACTTCTCAAAACTTTTCCTATAATTTTTTTTAAGAAATACAAGAAAATCATATTTTGGATGGAAAACATTTCTTATAATTTGTAAAAATTGAACCAAACACCCCCTTATTGTGAGCGACATTTTTTGAAATCCGAAAATGCCTTTTGCATCTAAAAAATTAATTTTATATGCTCTCACATTTTAAGAAATCAACAAAAATGCTCTGACAAAATGAAAAGAAATATTTTTGCATTTGGAAAAAAAATTACAGAAACGTCATGAAAATTGAAAAACTTAACAATCAACAAATATAATTCAAAATCTTATCTATCCGTTTTCTTTGACAATTCGATTACCACGCTAATCTCACGTTTTGTGCCATGCGTGTATCGCATACACTGTAGTACCAGTTACCAACAAGGACTAAGTAAAGATAAAATTGACTAATGCTAGAATTATCAAAAAAAAAAAAAACAAATGCATGGAAATTACCCCTAACAGACAATCAAAATTCTCTCTGAATCTGAGCAAATCTACTTGTTAAACACGAGTATCACTAGATTGCCCACTGCCATTTTTATGTTAGTGATTATAGACAAGCATGATAGAAAACTAAGTTAATTTCATTGAGGTGTCTTTCACATAACCCTTCTGAACTCTTTTTATCTCACATAACACACTGAATTTTGGGATATCTAACAAAAACCCCATTGAACTTTAACTTATCCTAACCAGATGCCTAAACAATAACTAAAATGCCATTGAGTTTAAAAATAAAACTTAAACTTTGGCATTTGTCGTTTACAGGCAACGCACTCCTATAAATTGTGGTTTTACGTCTCAAGGAAACTTTAGTTATTTGCAAATTATAGCTAGGTGTGCAGTGAAAAAATTTCAAAATTCAGGAGTGTTTTGTGAGACAACCCAAAAAAATAGTTCAGGGTTTTCCTTGAAATTAATTAACCCAATAAAGAAAGGAAAACAGAGAAGACTTGCAAGTAGAGAAAATGAGTACTCACATACATAATCTAAAAAGGGATGCTATAATAAAAGAAAGGAATCAACCTGAGCTATTTTGCAAACAATATAATGCCCATCAACTCCCCATCCATGGATCAGAACTGGAAATGATAAAGCTATCAAGATGAAGAGGGCAGGCATCTGATACCCCCAAGTCATCTTTAGAGAAAGAGAGAGGGAGAGAGGGAGAAAAAGAAAGAGAAAGTGTGAGAGAGACTGTTGAGAAGTACTGAAACAAACCAACCCTATGCATATATCATTATTCACGCATTAATTTCTCAATTTATAAATGGAAACTCCCTGGCAATGATCACACCTTTTTGTTTTGATGGCTGAGAAATAGGTAATTGCTTTCATATTTGTACACACCTGTTTACATTCTTGTCATTCTGTTTGATGATATAAAATAATTTCCAAAGAAAAAAAGCAAAGTATTTAGATTTTCTAAACTTTATCCTTTTATTCATATTTGGATTGATTATTAATTATGTTAAAACATAATTATCACCAGCCCGGTGAGCTGCATTCTTCATATTTTGTGAATGATATCATAATCATTAACTCAGTATAAATGCTTGCACTTGAAGAAATAGCCTTTCTGTTATATATGATGGCATGTTCTTTGGTGTTTATATCAGAAAAAATACTTTAAAAGCTTGTGATTTCTTTTGGCATTGTATCAATATTTATCACCTGCTACATTGTTGCCAGAGTGTACTAGAAGATATAGAAGTTTGAAGCTTTACTACTTGTATTTGATGATTAAGAATGTTTTCATGAAAATAATGTAATTAAGCACAATATCTGTGCTACTTTTCTTCGTTAATCTAAATTTGAACTTTTTGGTCAAATCGTTACGCAGTCATGACTTAATTCTCCATAAGCCCAGCAACATTCTAATTCTTGTGAGATACTGTTTTTGTATAAAAAGGAAGGATTGTTGTGTAAAAAAAGGTAAGTGAGGTGGCTGTGGTGCCTATTTGTAAACAAAATTTAAACATGGAAGGAACGTGACGAAACAATTAACGTATCCTCCCCGTCTTATGATGCGTTACGATCAGTTTTTGTCCCAAGACACTGGATTCTTTCACCTTATTACTTTACAGACCTCCCCCTTATAGAAAATAGGGTTAATTGCAGATAGACCCGGCATAACATCAACCAATCACAGATAGACCCCGTGTAGTTCTATTGGTGCTGATAGACTCCTTAGAATGAGGAAGTTGGCAATTGGAAAATGAGCTGAGAGTATTGTTGGATATTCTAAGGAAATGGAGGTTGTTAGTGATAACAACTCAACAGAAACTCTAATTGTGGACCACGTACAAAAGAGAATGCAGTCGCAGAAATACAGGAATTTAACGAGTTTCAACAGTTAATTTGATAACCCATATCCTCGGACTACAAATAGCGCACAATTTCACTGATAATCAGCAAGAATTATAAATACTCTCTCAATGTACCAAAATCTCACCATTTTGTCTTCTCTACAGTTTCTCTTTTGGAGAGAAAAAAAACACTATGAATGAACATAAATATTAAGAACATAAAGTTTCTGCCTGTAGGGCTAGCTGAAACTACAAAATATCCTACTGACGGGCCAACGAAATTAAGACTACTTGTACAAGACCTTTGAACGAGCCTCTCTCAGTGATTTCCATTTCCGGATTTGTTATATATGTTCACAATTATATATGTTTTAGTGTAATTTTCAACTAGGCTAACAAAATTAAGATTAATTCTCATTGTATATATTCCTTAAAATTCCAACCTACATGATAGTATTTCTCATTGTGTATCTTCAATGTTCAAGAATGATAGATAGGTAAAAAGACAACATATAAGTGTTAAATTCAACAAAATATTAATACTCTTATTTAACAAAAGTTTTAAAATGTAAAAGTAAAATATATAAGAACATCCGACATTCTTTTTTAAAGATAAAAATAGAGCGAGATGCCCTATTCAATAAGAAATAAACCCACTAAGTCTAGTGTAGAGTAGTCTAGGAATAGTAACGATCAAACAATTCATACCCAAGAATAGGGAGAGGACCATAGCCGTCACCTATTGAACATCCGACATTCTTGAGTACCATAATTTTGAAATCATGATCATAGTGTTCAAGAGACAGGTCATGAAGAACGGACCTGAGTTGGAGTCGGAGCTCGCCTGAGGCGAGGAGCTCGGGCGAGGGGGTCGCTTGCGTGGAGCTCGCCGGCAGGCGGGCGTGGCGAGACGAGGGGGTCACCTGATGGAGCTCGCCTGGCATGGTGGAGAGGAATTGGGGCTCGTCTGCTGGAGTCGTGACCTCGCTTGTTGGATCGCTCGAGCTCGCCTACGTGGTGGGAGACAGCTGGAGCTTGCCCTAGGGTTTCCTTATAAAAGGGAAACCCTGTTCACGAGAATTAGAGAGCTTTAGATCGTGATTTTTCAGAGGAGGGTTTTTCTTCTATGGCAGCGGCGATTTCTCAAGGATTTGAGAAGCTTGCGGCAATTTACTGAGAAGAGATTTAGCGGTGATTTATTCAGTTGAATAAATCACACGCTGTACTGTAACAATTTTACAGTAATCTATATTTTCAATTGAGAGATCTCAAGTTTGAGATCCTCTCTTTACAAGTTTGTAATTTCTTATGGTTAAATAAGAAATTATTTATGTGGCTCCCATGGATGTAGGCAAGTTTGCCGAACCACGTAAATCTATTGTCTCATCTGATTTACTTATTGTTTTATCTTTGTATTCGTTATTGCTTGTTGATTGTCTTCTCTCAGGATTAATATCGCTTCCACGACGACGTAGGCGTCCCTGGACCCCAATAATTAGTATCAGAGTCCCTTATTTAGATTGGTGGCGGTAAAACTTCTGATTTGAGGTGGTTCTTGATTATTATGTGGTGAACACAAGGTGTTTGTTAAAATTCCTGAGAGAAGCGAATTTACTAAAACAAGCGGAGAATGGCGTCTACCAGTAAAATGATCACAGTGGGAAAGTATGAGATTAAAAAGTTTAATAGAAAGAATGATTTTTTCTATTAGAGGATGCAGATAAAAAATTTATTGATTTCACAGAAATTGCATGTGACTTTGGTAGGAAGAGAAAAGAAGCACGAAGATATGTCAGATGAGGATTGGGAAGAGTTAGATCTCGAAGCACGAGCGTAGATTATCATATGCCTTAAGAAGGACGTTGCTTTCTTGGTGGATGGAAAGGAAACGAATGCGAGTGTGTGGTCAAAGTTAGAGAGTACCTTCATAACGAAGAGTCTAATAAATCGGATCTACTTAAAATCCAAATTGTATACTTGTAAAATGGAGGAAGGCTCATCAATCCAGGAGTACATCAACATATTCGATAGGATCATATCGGATTTCAAGGACATTGATGTGACAGTAGAAGATGAGTATCAAGCACTTCTAGTACTTCTTTCTTTACCGAAGTCTTATGAGAACCTGATACAAACATTGATGCTTGTGGGTGATAATTTAAAGATGGATGAGACTAGAGCATCGCTTCTAGCAGATAATCTTTGAAAAATTATAACTAGTGACATGGCTACTAGTGGTAACAAGGAGCAAACAGAAGGATTGTTTGTAAGAGGAAAGGGCAATGAGCAAGGAAAAGGCAATGGAAGAAAGTCTAGATCAAAATTGATCAAAATCGAGACCTCTTGCAGGAAGACCGTGTTTTAAATACAGTGAGCTTGGGCATTTCAAGGTTGATTGTCCTAACAAGAAAGTAGGTGAAAAGAAGAACAACAATAAAACTGAGTGAAGAGAATGCAAGGAAGAGGCGAGTTATATCTCAGAGGAATGGAGCGATAAAGAATGCTATGTTGTTACGGGTGGTGAAGATATCTCGAGTAAATGAATTTTTGATTTGGGTTATTCTTACCATATGTACCCAAATAGAAAGTGGTTTACTATCTATAGAATCATTGATGATAGAACCACTGATGGTAGAACCTTATTAATGAGGAATAACCATGCTTGTAAAACGATGGGGCTTGATAATATCAAAATCCGGATGCATGATGGAGTGGTCAGAACCCTGACAGATGTGAGGTATGTTCCCGACTTGCGAAAAAATCTTATCTCAGTTGGTGCTTTGGACTCTGGAGGTTACAAGATAGTAACAGAGAACGAAGTAAAGAAGGTTGTTCGGAGTTCCTTAGTAGTGATGAAGAGTATTCGTTACGGTAATCTATATACTCTCTCGGGTACGATAGTAACAGGAGATGCAGCGGTTAGAACTGAAGAAAGTGGTAGAGATCTATATGAGCATACTCGGTTATGGTATAGGCGGGTTGGACACATGTCAGAGAAGGGTCTAGATCTGCTTGGTAAAGAATGTTTGCTGAAGAATATGAAGAAACATTACATCCATTTTTACGATGATTGTGTGTACGGAAAGGTGCACGGGGTTCAGTTTCTGAGAAGCAAGCACAAGAGCAAAGGTATATTAGACTATATGCATACAGATGTTTGAGGTCCGGCTCAGATAACTTCCAAGGGTGGTTCCAGGTATTTTATCTCGTTCATAGATGATTATTCTAGGTATGCTTGGATTTATTTTTTTAAGCATAAGAATAAGATATTCAAAACATTCAAGAAGTGGAAAGCAATGGTTGAGAACAGGACATGCAAGAAATTGAAGACACTAAGATCTGATAACGGTATATAATATACAGACGATGCTTTTAAGGAGTTCTTGATCAGGAGGGTATTGTTCGACACTGGACAGTCAGGTCTACACCACAGCAGAATGGAGTCACAGAGAGACTGATATGTACATTGCGGGAGAAAGAAATGAGTATGTGATCATATGCTGGTTTGGACAAAGAATGGTGGGTAGAAGCGGCTGCTACAGCTTGTTACATATTGAATTGTTCTCCACATTCGACATTGGATGGTGATGTACCCTATCGGGTATGGTTAGGGGAGCATACAGATTACGATAGGCTCAGGATTTTTGGATGTACTGCATACTATCACGTTAATGAGGGGAAGATTGATGTGAGGGCCAAGAAGGCAATATTTTTAGGCTATGAAAAGGGCATAAAAGGCTATCACCTTTGGTATACAGAAGATTCTAAATTCGTGATCAGCAGAGATGTTACCTTTGATGAAAAATCCATGATTGCCAGGGCATCCAAGAACGGTGGTGTTAGGACTGTTGGGACCTCTAAGTCCCAGGTGATTGAAATAGAACCTAAAGACCAACCAGGTTCTAGTCATGTTCAAAGAGGAGGGTCTTGAAGATGATGAGCTTGAATAGGAGGAGGTTCAGCAAGAAAATATATAGGCACTACAACAACAGCATCTCGAAAATAGTTTGGCTTCCACTAGGCCAAGGCGAGCATACAAGCTGGTTCAGAAGTTAGGGTCAGACCAACCTCTGAAGCACTATGGACATGTAAGTTTGGTTGAGTACGCACTCACGGTGGAGGATGATGAGCCGGTCACCTTCAAAAAAGCTATTTAGGATAGAGATAGTGAGAGTTGATTGGCTGCGATGGAGGAAGAAATGGAATCTCTTCGGAAGAACCAAACATGGGAGATAGTCTCATTGCCCATAGGGAGGAAAGCTATTGGTTGTAAGTGGGTGTACAAGAGAAAGGAGGATCCTTCCGAGCTTGGTGGTACAAGGTACAAGGCTATACTAGTGGCTAAGGGGTTTGCACAAAGAAAGGGTGTGGATTATAATAAGATCTTTTCTCCGTTGGTGAAACACACTTCTATTCGGATGCTATTAAGTATTGTTGCTCATGGTGACCTTGAGTTGGAACAACTCAATGTCAAAACGACCTTCTTGTACGGAGACTTGGATGAGGAAATCTATATGCATTAGCCTGAGGGTTACAAGGTTGAGGATAAGGAGCATCAGGTATGTCGCTTGAGGAAATCACTTTGTGGATTGAAACAATCTCATCAGTAGTGGTACAAACAATTTGACTCCTTCATGCTAAAGCATGAGTTCGCCGGAAGCGACTATAATTGTTGTGTCTATATTTGAAAGCTTCATGGAGGTGATTATATCTATCTTCTTTTGTATATGGATGACATGCTTATTACTTCAAGAAGCAATGTGGAGATAGATAAGCTAAAATCTCAACTCAGTAAAGAGTTCAAGATGAAGGGCACGAGCACTGCTAAGAAAATACTGGATATGGATATTAGAAGAGAGCGGGCAAATCGACGATTGTTCTTGAGTCAGAAGGGCTACATTGAGCAGGTTATCATTAGGTTTGGGATGCATAGTGCTAAGTCGGTGGTGACTCCTGTTTGGGTTAAAAGTTGATGTTTTCATTGTCATCGAATCTATTACAACTTTGGTCATTACAATAAACTCAAATAAAAAGTTGATCTTTTTATAAGATCTCCTTTATACAATGAAAATAAAGATTACAACTCTTGTCAAACAGCGCAACGGACGTTTATCACCCGCTGCTTACGTGGGATCTTTGCCTGTACCGAGGACGTTAATATCCGTGGATCGCCACGGATCAGATCCGGTTAGCAGAAGTTGGATAATCAATGCTCTCACTTCACGAAGGAAGTAATTGCAGTAGCGGCGATTTTGACTAAGCAAAATCACGGCTCTTCTCGGGGTTTAAGACCAAGCTTAAATCCGGAGGAATAAGGGATGGGTCTTAGATCTCTCGAACTCCACTCTTTAAGCACAGGAGATCGCCAAGATCTGCTAACCCTCTTTGAAATTCGTGGCTATGCACTTGAGAAACCGGCAGCACCTCGCCCTCTTGATCTCCTCTTCTAAAAATGAACACCCGAGCCTCTATTTATAGGCTTGGTTGGCGGTTTTCTTGGATCAAAACGAGGGATCCTCTCTATCTTCAGTTAGAAACTGTCTAACAACAATATCAGAGCAGTTGGAACCCTAAATCCCGAAAGAATCAATAAAAGAACTGAAAAATCACATTTTGGCCGAACAGTCACTCGTGGCTCGGCCCTGGCCGGGCCACCAAATGGTGGCTCGGCCTTGGCCAGTCCACCATTTGGTGGCTCGGCCATGGCCGAGCCACCATTTGGTGGTTCGGTCGCCGAGTCACCTTCTGGTGTTCTGGCTTTGAGCCGAACTTGTATGTTTCCTGACTTTTTGATTTTCGGGGACTTGTAGTTTTCCCCCGTTTCGCGTGATTGATCATCTTGTTAACTTGCACGCTTCGTTGCGGGATTGATCGTTGAACGCGCGCGAACTGATTGACGCGCGCGTGTTGATTGATGCGCGCGAGCTGATGCGCGTGTTGATTGACGCACGCGGGCCACTTGGTTCGTCGTTTCGCTTCATGTGCTTTTCGACGACAGATAATCCTCTTAGACTCGGATAACGACGTTCATCATCTTCTCTCCGTCTCGAGCTGTGTGTGGATACCTATAGGCATTTTTAGACGCCTACAGATACCACCTCCAAAGTATTTTAGACTCATTCTTTTATGGAGAAGTCTGGAATACTTTGGATATGATAGTCCCCCGCCTTTAGTCGGTGTCAAAGGACCAGTGAACTGTTTCAATTCTTGACTTCCTCAGCCTTCAGTCTATCCAGTGCTTTGTCGAATAGATGAAGGTCTTCCGGCTCTGCGTTTATCGTCTGACCGTTGTCGAAGTCTTGAATCAGAATTGGTGAGTTAGTTTTGGCTCGTGTCATTGAGTTGACTTTGAACTGATTATCTTTGTCGCAACGCGTTGACCGGCGTTGACCTAGGGCTACGCGTTGCTCGGCGTTGGCCTTAGGGTTTTGTATTAATTAGCGTTAACTTTCATCGCAACGCGTTGATTGGTGTTAACACGGTTTATACTCGTACGTTTGCTGGAGTATACACAGTTTAAGCTCTTAAGCCATTGGAACGTGGCAGTCCTAAATATTGGGCTACAGGACCAACTATTAAAGCTGATTCATCTGCACGTGTGGATCTTATTCCGAATATATTGGATGCTCAAGTCACGAGACCAACTAATGAAGCTGATACGTCAATGACTCACATTTATAGAATTTTTGGCAAATTCTCAGCCATCAACGGGTTTGATAAGCCTTTACCGACTACCGTTTGAGTCGGGCTAGTATGCAGATTGTTTAAGTCCGTTCTGCATGTAACGTTATGCTAAAAGAGTTAACTCTTTTAGTGCTATGATATTGAATACGTAGACTTCGTCTTTCTCCTGTGAAAAGACTAAACAGCAACGTGTATCAGACGTAGACTTAGGATTTTTGGCAAATCCTCAGCCTTCAACGGATTTGACGCGCCTTTACCGATCACCGTTTGAATCGGGCTTGCATGCGGATTGTTTAAGTCCGTTCCGCATGTGACGTTGTGCTAAAGGAATGAACTCCCTTAGATTTGATGCTACGGGTTCGAATACGTAGACTTTGCTATTGTCACGGGAATAGACTACCCGGCAACGTGTGTTAGACGCTAACTTATCCCTACTTAGGCTTCGGGATAAAAGTCCCCAGACTAGAATTCTGGTGTCTTCTTCAATTGGTAAAAGACTAAACCGGCAACGTGTGTTAGGCGTTGACTTATCCTTACTTAGGATTCAGGATAAAATTCCACGTGCGTGTGAAGCACGGATTTTGGTGTTATGAATAATAACCTGTCACAATGTCGAATATGTGGGCTTTTGTCCTTTTTACGGTTAAGGACTAACCGGCAACGCGTGTTAGGCATTGACTTATCCCTACTTAGGATTCGGGATAAAATTCTCTATGCATAAAGGCATGGATTTTGTTGCTACGATACTGAATACGTAGACTCGGTCGTTTTCATGGGAACGAACCACCCAGCAACGCGGGTTAAACGCTGACTCATCCCTACTTAGGCTTCAGGATGAAATGCCCCAGACTTAGATTCTGGTGTCTTTTTCAATCAGCAAAAGACTAAACCGGCAACGCGTGTTAGACGTTGTCTTATCCTTACTTAGGATTCGGGATAAAATTCCCCGTGCGTGTGAAGCACGGATTTTAGGAGTTGAAAAAGTGGTGTCTTCTCTTGGGGCAAAGACGAACCCAATGCGGAAGAGGAAGAATTTTATATTCTATCTCCCGAAGCTGAAGAGGAAGAATTTTATATTCTATCCCCAGTTGCAAAAGGAAACTCTAAGTGAGATTTTCACTTCAAGAATCCAGGAAGGCGAAACTAAGAGTGGGTTCTCCACTCTGAGAATCAAAAAGATTCGAATAACCCTAACTGTCGGAAGGTTTGATTATCGAACTAAATGTGGGTTTCTCGTTTATCGAGAGTGAATAGTAGTTTTGGTCTTAACTATAGGAAGGTTTAACCGAGCGGGAGTTTGAGGTGACCCTAACTGTAGGAAGGTTTGATCATCCGGTTTGAAAGTGGACCTCTCGTTCATTGGAGGAATCGAAAGGGGATCTTGGTTTTGGCCCTAACCATAGGAATGTTTGACCGAATGGGAGGTTTGATACGATCCTCACCGTAGGAAGGTTTGATCTCTCGATTTGAAAATAGACCTCTCGTTCATTGAAGGAATCGAGAGGGGATTTTTAATGTGGTCCTAACTGTAGGAAGGTTTGACCAAGTGAGAGTGGGAGTGTGAGATGACCCTAACTTTTATAGGTCTGATCATTTGATTTGTGGGCCTCTCGTTCATTGAAAGAATCGAGAGGGGATTTTGATTATGGTCCTAACTGTAGGAAGGTTTGACCAAGTGAGCAGTGAGTGTGGAAGTACAAATTACTGTAGGAATGTTGATTCGTACAAATCACTCTAAGAGGATTCCTAGTGTTAAGTGATAAATACTTAACACGGAGGGGTTTTACAATCATCAATAATCAGAAGATTAAGATTCCGAGTACTATGTCTGGACTCTAACAGTGGGAGTGTTGAGTGCACAGACGTAGTGAGAGTTTGAATGGGAGTTTCGTGAGGGAAGATTGATCTAACGAAGCAATCGAATCTCATCTCAACAAAAGAGTGTTTGAAAATCATGGTAGGAGTTTAGTGTTTATCACTTTGTTCGTAATGACCGGGTTATCCCTAAGAAAATTACATGTAGGATTCTACCGGGAACTTCCCGTTACACAAATCACCCACCCCCAGCTTCCATTGCGGAACTGGGTCTGACATTATACTCAGTTACATGACCGGATTATCCTTAAGAATAATATGCATAAAAATTCTCCAGGAAATTCCTGTCAAGAGTGGGAAACAGTTTAGACTCGTATACCTATTGGAGTATTGAGAAGCAGTTTATACTCGTATACTCTTCAGAGTGTAGGAAGGAGCAGTTTATACTTGTATACTTGTCGGAGTCTTGAGAAGCAGTTTATACTCGTATACTCTTCAGAGTGTTCCTTCGGGTTAATTGAGCGATATAACGCCGGCTTCAACCAAGGTTTGGATGCTATTCTTGAGAGCAAAGCAATCCTTAGTGGGATGAAGGACCCTCCTGTGATACGCACAGTACTTTGGATCCGCAGTATTGTCAACTTCCTCCTGATTTACGATAGGTGGTAGCTTGATCTTGTTGTTTTCAAGGAGGGATTCGAAGATAGCTGGAACGTCTTCATCCTTGAAGGAATACTCTTTTTGGAGTTTCGGATCCGAAGTCTTTTGCTGCCTTCGGGGTTGTTGTTGCGACGTTTGATTAGCACCAACAGCAGGTGCATGTGCCTTGCCCTTACCACAGGAGGTGAAGTTCGAGTTCGGAGGATTAGCCATCGGTTGGCTCCTCTCGGCCTTCTTCCTTCGGAGGAAGCGTTCAGCCCGCTCTCCACGCATCTTCAACTCTTTCCAAGTGTTGGACGGTGCGACTCCCATAACTTCCAATATCTCAATAGATAGGTTGTTATGACATGTCTGGAGGATGAAGTCCTCCGTGATCGGATCTCGGCAATTCATTGTTTTATTCCGGAAGCGCTTGACGAAGTCGTCGACTGTCTCATCATCTTCTTGTTTCTCATCGAAAAGTGTCCTGATTGATACCTCGTCGTTGTCGTTAAAGAAATTGCTGAGGAATGAGCTCTCCATATCGTCCCAGTTGTTAATACTTTCGGGATTGAGACGGCGGTACCAATCGAAGGCCAGCCCGCGAAGGGTGCCAACGAATGACCGAACCATCAAAGCTTCATTGCCAGATATCATGCCCAAGTGTGACTTGAAGTAGATCAAATGCTGAGTGGGCGAACCCTTCGCATCAAACGGTGTGAAGTTGATCAGGTTAAACTTCGTCGGATACGGGATCGAATCCTACTCTCTCGGATATGGACACAGAATACCGGTCCTTTTCACCTCTCGAGCAGACATCAGAGCGTTGATTTTGCTTTCGAGATCTTTCATTTGCTCATCCTCGCTCGTATCGGGGCTTGGACGATTCTTAAGAGGAATAACGGGGCCACCCCCAGTGTTATTATCTTCAGTGGGACCACCCCTAGTGTTTTGATCAACGGGAGGGTTCTTAGCATTGAGACGTTCATCCGCATCTGAATCGCTACCTGCTTGGTTAGCATCGTTACGACGGCTGGATTCACCGAACTGATTGGACAGAGCCCGAATTTGTTGGTCATGCTCTTCCCTCATTCGTAGCATTGCCATTTCCATTTTGATATTGAATGCCTCTTTCTGTTTGGTTAGAGCATCCTCGAGAATTTTGGCGATCTGCTCGGTGTTGACCATGAATGCCTCGTGCGATTGTCCTGGGCTAGACACCGTTTGGTCAGAAGCGACTGCAGAGTTGGTATCTGATGCTTCATCATCGAAAGATAATCCCCTCTACATTCTCAGATAATCTCTTTGTCTAATAGTTCCCGATCGCAACCGGGTTAGACGATATGATATAAGCGGGTCACAGCTAGAAGGTCGAATTGACTTTCCGTTATCAGCCATATTTATTGCGACTTCCAGGAATTCGTCACATTGAACAGCCGATCGCTCTTTACGGAGACGCTTTGGTCTGGACTTGGCCATTTCGTTAGAGATCCTCTCGAATACCGAGACCCTCCACGGAGCGGCCTTGGGGCAGCTACATGCCGATAAAACTACCCTGATAATGTTTATGCACGGACAATGAGAGTCCGTTTCTTGGGTACTTCTCTTTCGAGATCTGTTCGTACCCCCAGCCTGATAGTACAACTCATCGGTCTGAAGATCAGAGTAACCTATCGCGTATTAGCACGATTTCTCAGGTATAACGTCGTCGTCTGACGAACACGTTTCCTTCTGAGAGCTTGCTGTCTTATTAGCATTCTTAAGAGTCACGCGTTTGGAGCTACGTATTTGGGAGCGTGAGATTTTGACGGGCTCTTGGTCTTCAATTCTCCGTCCGAGGCGATCAATTACAGTGGTTTTCCCATTATAGAAAGGTCCTGACTTGTTGCGAGGGCATGTGCGACCCCCAGCTCGAGTGATTGCTCGGGGTTCATGTAGGTGTAAACTTCTGATTTTCCCGGGAAAGGGGAGGGATTTCGTTTGTATTTATAAGAAAGCTTATTACTGTAGGTGTCAAAAAAAAATGCCGAAAGGTATCCAAACACAGCTCAAAAGGAAGTCATCCAAAATGTCAAGAGAGAACACAAGTATGGACTGTCTCACCGCGCGAGACAGTCTTTACTGTCTCGCACGTATGAGACAGTGTTTACTGTCTCGCCTGTGCGAGACAGTCTTTTACTGTCTCGCCCGCGCGAGACAGTCTTTACTGTCTCGCCCACGCGAGACAGTATTTACTGTCTCGCCATGCGAGACAGCATTTACTGTCTCGCAGGCAAGACAGCTCTCAGAAGGTCAAAACCGCTTTGTAAAACTACCGACACGTGGCCACTAACTGTTCAAGAACGTGGGGAACGTCGTGGGCGAGAATCACGTTGATAACTGCCAGAATAACGGAGTTTCAAAACGTGGGAAGGCAGTTACAAGAAACTGTCAGGCAGTTAAAGATTTCCGAGACACTGTTTTACTGTCTCGCCGGGCGAGACAGCAAATTTGCTGTCTCGCTGGGCGAGACAACAAACACTGTCTCGCTGGGCGAGACAACAAACACTGTCTCGACCAGCGAGACAGCAAACACTGTCTCGGAAGACAGTTTTCTTCTCGAGGCTATAAATACCCCCTGAGATCATTTTTTTGAGAAGAAGGTTGGCACAAGTACGATCCAAGGCTGACCAGAGAGCATTCCAGAGCAGAAAGAGCAGAGATTTCAGTTCCTAGAATAATTCCTTGACATTCGAGCTTAGACTTGATTTCAAGAGGAACGACTATCTTACTCCGATAAGATATCGTTTCATATTCTCACTTCGATAACGAAGGAGGAATCATAACCCCCTCACGATTCAATCAGAATCTGTGATTCGGTGGTCAACGAGCTAAAGCGTTCCCGGCACAGGCAAAGATCCCACAAAAGCAGTGATCCAAACAACGATCCTGCGTTTATTTTCTCAAGAGTTGTAATCTTCAATTTTGTTGTGTAAAAGAGTCTTATAAAAAGACTGTTTTCTTTGAATTTATTGTAATCGACTGAAGATATAATGAATTCGACAACAAGATCAACTTTTGACTAAAACAATTACAAACTAAATCAATCTGAATTACAACAGAAGCAGAGGGAATGCCCTCCTTGTTTAAATTCGTGGGGACTTTGAGATAGCTACAGGATGCTTCGCCCGGTGCTCGCGCCGGGTCTGCTTCCCTTGGACGGTTCGACCGAGGTTGTTGGGGAGAGCTTCAGTACTCCGTAGAAGCTCTGGGTAAAAGAGTTCGGATCCTCTAGTTCGTCGGCGGTCGGAGCTCGGAGTCTGGAGATGATACTGTAAAAAAATGCAAGGGTATGCAGGAAGCCTTCTCCTTTGATCAGTCGTTAATGACTTCTCCGATCTCTTAGCCCGAACGATGCTTGTTCAATCGATTTTTTTGATTGGTCGATCGATCCCTTTCTTTTCGATCTCCCCTCTTTTTTTTAAGTTGCCGCAAGGAGCTTTTTTAAGTGAGAGAGGGACAGTTCGGTTGTCCCTTGAACCATGGGATGTGACCATACACTGTTTAAGGACATCCTATTGTCCCCTGTACAACAAACGGTTGTCTTTTGGGGTTACATGTCGTGTCACGTTGTATAGGAGCGGGAAAGCCCTTACTCGCACTCGTGACGGCGACTGCCAGACACTTGAGTGGACTTGAACAGCTCGTCGAACGCCGGTGGCTCTGACCTTTCGCTTGGAGCGCGGTACGCTGCATTTATGTGGACGCAGATGGCTCTGGCAACCGTCCGCTCACTTTTGCGGCGAGGTACCGAGTAACCATCCGGCGGTCCTGGGGTGCTGTACCCTTCCTCCCCTCACCCTATGTCTGAATAGGGGCGGGAGAATGGACGTCTCGTGCCTGGACGGACTCCCGACAGCTGGCCGCACGCCAGCGGCTTCGGCTCTCCATTCTGATGGGCGAGGTGACCCGCATTTATGAGTATACAGGCCGGTTCGGCGCCCGTCTCGTTCGCTTGAATTACGGACTGCCGTCTGACGAACTTGGGGTACTGTGCCTCCTTACCTTGCATCGTGGGAGGCAGAGAAGGCTTGTTCCTGGAAACCTGGTCTCCGGCTCACGTAAGCAGACGTGGCTCTTGGCAAGTGGCCTTGGCATTTGGGGGCGGATTTGAGCTCCTCTTCGGCAGGCGGATTTGGCTAATGAAGGCGGATTCGCCTCACTGGCGGATCCATGTGATTTGGCGGGTGCGACCGATGTGGGGGGGGGGCCCTCATGCCGGCGAATCCACTTAGTAGGTTATTCTCCTAAGAGAGGGTGGCCCTGTTCTGTGGTCGAATTCGTTCACTAGTCCGCCGCGGTAATTTTTACCGTCTACAAGACCCCCTTCAAAGTTTTCAGACCAAAACTGACTTACGTGTGGTCTGGAATACTTTGAATAAAGCAGCTTCGGATGGATCAAGTATATTAGGATTTTTAGCAAACCCTCAGCTATCAACGGGTTTGATCTGCCTTTACCGATCACCGTTTGAATCGGGCTAGCCATACTATTCCCCTCAGTATGATGAGTTGTCGAGTAGTTTCTCTTAGGCTTAGCGCTAAGATTTCTATTCTGACCCCTAGCCGTCTAGGGCGCGGGTCTCAATGAAGTCCCCTTGTCGGTTTCTGGGTTTTGGGCGAGTTGCCTGCCTCCTGAAGGCGAGTTGAGTCGCGCGGGCGAAGTTAGGCATAGGTGGCGAAATTTTGAGTGACTCGCGGATTTCATTCGAGCCTTCGCCATCGAGACTTTACTTTTGGGCGAAAGTAGGCCTAATGTGAGTAAACCACGTGTCCATTTACGGGGTTTCGTGTTTTTTCAGCTTAACGCGGTGTAGTATTATCATGATTCGACAGTTTGGCTCCGCTCCATGTGCCTTGTTCTGATCGTGGCCGTGGTTTTCGGATTCAACCGTTGGATGCAACCGTCGATGAGGGTGATCTGGACCGTCGAATTTGATCGTGGCCATGTTTCCCGTTCGTGGGGGATTCGCCTCTCGAGGGCGATCGCGGCCATGTGGACAACCCCCCCTTTTTAAACCCGCTGTTTTCCTCCTTTGGGATTCATCGTGCTGTTGAATCTTGAAAAGAATTCCTAAGACAAGAGTTCCCGCCCCATCTTTCAATGGCTCCAAAACCCAGGAGGCGCAAAGTGAGGGGTGCAGGCCCTGGAGGTTACTCCGATCGTCTCTCCGTCGGTATGCCCGCCAGCGCTCCGGAGTTGCGCTCAGGTATGTCGATGGGTTTGCTGGATGACCTCGTGTAGGTCTTAGGCGTCGAATTTGGGGAGATGAGTGTTGCCCATTATCCCGAAATTCCGCCTCCCTTTGGCGGTTTCCCCGATTTGGGGCAAAGCTTGCCCTATCTGCTTTTAGAGGGTAACCTTTGTCTCCGTGGGCGAACTCAGCCTGATAGGCGAGTTCGACTTTTTCCTGTTAGAGGGCAGTGTCGCTTGTACGGGTAAACCTTGTTCGAAGTGGGTTCCCCCTTTTGACAGGCGATTTCGCCCACCTCTGCTTGATGGGCGATTTTACTCCTACAGCGGATTTTGTCTTAATCGATTTTCCTTTCTTGCAGCAACTCTCTCCGATGAAGCTTTCCCGGAGGGTGTGGCCATTGGCCACGCCGGTGGTACGAACTACATGGCTCCTCCCCGATTTCCCTCACTGGCTCCAGTACCAGCGTTCACCGCCGACAAGCCGAATGGCTTGATAAAGAGGGTCACAGACGGTCACCACTTGACACTGCGCGAGTTGATGACCGATGTGGCGCTGACAGATGATGCTAGGGTGGAGCTGCCGAAACCTCAGTTTTTGTTCGGCGATGTCACGACCGACCCTTCTGCCCTGCTGCTCAAAGAGAGCATGTGGTTCCACACGGTGGAAGGGACTCGTTACTACCTCCCCAGCATGTCGAGGGGGTTCTCGATCGTCGAGCTGCGGTCCCTCGCGGTTCCTCGGATGATGAACTGGGAGTTGACCCCGACTCAAGATGGGGTCACTTGTGGCGTTTTCACGGGCTCTACGGCTGGATATGGAGTGGATGGCACATGTAAGCGTGTGACGGGTCTGCGTCCTGGCTTAATGTCCGCGGAACTGCCCGTGGGGGAGTCGATAGCGGCGGCGGAGACCTTCCGTCACCGCTTCTTCTGAGTCGGAGGGAGCTTTCCCCCGAAGGATTTCAGAGCTCCGGGGTGGGTCTATTCTGCGCCTGGCAGCGACACTTGGTGGTCCAAGATCACCGACCGTGTTCTGGCTGAGAATGCTGATCTCAAGAACACGGAGCTGTACATGGCCGTCGAAGCTACTCGACATGGCTTGCGGATCAACGCCTCTCAGTTCCACAGCATTTTGGAACTGTATTGTGCGGAAAGCGGCACATTTTTCACCCCCAATGGTGAGCTCGGTATTACCCCACACGAGATGTACGACGTGTCGGGGCTGCCTCTGGGGGACTTTCCTTACGAGGAGTACGTCCCCGATCAAACCGAGATCGATCAATTGTCCAATCATTCGCCCTTGGTGGTTGAGACTTTGTGGGAGTTACTCTGCCACTACCACATCTGCCTCAGCACCTTGGGGGCGGCAGATCATAAGGGGAAGAAGAAGGGGATCAGCCACAAGAATTGGGCTGATTACTTGTTCCCGGGGAACGATGTTAAGGGGAAGCCTGCCCTCCCGTTGGGCATATGCGACCAATCCGAGGTGGAGGCGAGGATAGCCGAAGAGGGGGGGACCGTGACTCTCGACTGCGATGAAGGTGGATTTAAGTCTGGTACAGTCTTTCACTCTTTCCATCATCAGGCGAAGTCGCCCATCTCAGGGAAGGCGCTGCTTGCGGGGTACCTCATGTTATGGTTGAAGAGGTGCGTGATCCCCACTCACTCTTTCGAAGCTCTTCCTGTGGAGGTCGTGTACCCGGCGGTTTGTTTAGCTCACGGGAAGTCTTACTCCCTAGTATCGGCGACGATAGCGTGCATCCATCGGGGGCTTCGTACCCTGACAGCTCAATTCTGCCGCGTATCGGCCACTGATGAGGGAGAAGGAGAGGTCATCAGGACCCCCAACCCTCGGGTGGGGCTGCCGTATACGTATCTGATGGCGTGGTTCGTATACCACTGTGAATGCCTGATGAGCGCCCCGGCGGCGATCCAAGGTGACAAGTTCGTCCCCTTCGTCCAGCGCTTGGAGAGGTGCTCCTGGAAATGCAAGGATATCCCCGACGCACGGAAGACGCTCTCCCACTTCGGGTATTACAACTTTCGACGCTTTTTTCCTTACTTTAGTGGGGGCGGATATGGAGAATCTCTGAGGGACGCGCCGACGGCGGATCGCTACACAACCCTCCCTCGTGGCGCCTTTCGGTGGTTGGTAAACATCCGGCCGGGGTACCACGTCTTAAGAACGGGCTCCACATGCTATCTCGAGCCATATGTCCCTTGCAGGTTTGCCCGCCAGTTCGGGTACGATCAATTGTACGTGGGCAACGCCAATCCCCATCTGCGCTTTGAAGGAGGGCTGGTGGACGGAGCTCGGGGATGGTTCTGGACTCATGCTGGTGGCACCGATGCCCGCTTTGAGTTACCCACGAAGGATCGCGACTTGCACCATACGATCTTATATTGTCGGTGGTATCGGGGCGCCAGTGCCAATCCTGTTGACTTTTGGTTTCAGAGCTCGTGCCTGGCGGAGCGCGAACGTCATCCAAGAGGAGCTCCTCGACCTTCGAGGCGGAGGGGCCGTGCAACGGCTAGGGAGCTGTTCATGGAAGGCCCTGCAGGAGGTTCTGAGGGTGAGGGTGCGGGCACAGACGAATCCGAGGCTCCTGAAACGCGAGCTCCGCCTCCCAGTCTCCCTCTAGACTCCCAAGGCGAGCAGAGGGAACCTGTTGAGTTGACCCGGGCGAGCAATCGTCTGGAGCAAGCCCGGAGTGCGATTGCTGGGCGCATGGGGGCGCCTCTCTTATCTCCGAGTAGTTCGTTGCTCTCGAAACGGCAGCGAGAAGCGGCGGAGAGCTCTAGAGCGGAAGTGGCCAAGAGGGCTCGTGGCGAGGAGACTATGGTGACCACCAGAGCGGCGGCTGGTCGGGCCGGTACTGTCTCTGGGGCGGAAGTTGTTCAATCTACTCCTTCTGCCATACCGCAGGCGGCTCCGGTGATTTCTAAGGACACGCTTCCTTCCTCCGGTGTGGAGTCGCAGGCGGGGGTCTTGACGACTCCTGCACCCGCGCCAAGAGGTAATCTTTCGGCGCAACACCCTTGTGTAAGAAGTCAGGTTCGTATTTTCTGACTGCTCATATTGAATTCATGCAGGTGTGGCCGAGAAAGCAATCCCCATCCCTTCTGACGAAGAGGAGGGGAATGGAGATGAAAGGGAACCAGAGGGTCCAGGTAAGCGTGAGTTTCATTGCTGCTGACCCTTCTAGGCCAAGGGGGTATTAATTGTCATCATTTTCCTTGCATCCGCAGCTGGCCCCTCTCACGAAGCTACTGGCAAGGAGGATCCTCCCTCTTGGGAGGGTCATTCGGGCGAATCCGAGACGGACGACGATGCCTCCATTCATGAGGCGTTATCAAGCGAAGAGGAGGTAGTGGTCCCTACGGATCAACGAGGGGGAACCCCCACCTTCGAGGGAGCAATGGTCGAGGGTGAACGTTCGGTGCAAGAGTCTTCAGCTCAGGGGGGAACTCCTGTTGGGCTGATGGTCACTTCCTCGCCGGCGGTGACCTGTGATTCTGCCACTGCCATCGTGGCGGCGCCAGCGGTCGTTCCGGTTCTGGGAGCGCCAGTCGCCGCTTCTGCGATCGTGACCACTAGTACTCCGGTCGTGGCTTCATCCTCTGTCGAGGATGCCTCTCTCTCTCCTATGGAATGCTGGCGAAAGAGGCAGGTGGCGCGAGCTGTGGCCAACTTCGAAGACACTCTGGCCCACTGCACTCGGCAGGTCTTGGAGGGGAATTGTCCCTTCGAGGAATTCAAGGAAGTTCTCGAGGACGACGCGTCCTTCTTGCGTAAGAGGCTCGGCACCATTGTGGCGAGGCCCTACTTTCAGCGCCTGAACGAAGTGGAGGTGGCGGTTCAGCAGCTGCTCACTGCTCGTGCGGAGAGTTCCAACCTCTTTGATCTCGCCTCTCGCGAAGTTCGAGTAACCCTGGCAGATCGGGATCGCCGCCTGAACGAGAATCTGACGCTGGAGTTAAAGTTGTCAGCGGAGCTGGAGCAGGCCAAAGCCGAGGATGCGCGGGTGGCTCACGAGCAAGAGACGGTTGATAGCCGGTTCTCCCGACTTTCCTTTGAAGTGGAGAGGCTGAAACAGGTCATAGCTGACGCGTAGGCCTCTCTAGCTGTTCAAGGGGAGGCCCTTGATCAGGTGGCAAAGGAGTTGGAGGGTGTTGAGTCTCGTCGGAAATTGACCACTGACTCCGTTGGGGAGAAGGATCGAGCCCTCAAGGATGTCAAGGTGGCCATTCAAGACTTGATCTCATGCACTGAGGAAGAGATTCGCCGAGAGGTCTTAAGGAGGCTTGAGCTCCGCCATGCTGAAAAAGTTCGTGAGGCGGAACTGCGGTTGAAATCCTTGTAATTCGCCTTTAATTTTTTTGCTGTAACAGGACTTCTTTTTCATGAATGAAATTATCCTTTTGCTTCTGGCGATCACGGCTCGTGTGCATACTATATTTAGTATAGATATTTTAATGCACTAGTTGATGTTAAGTTGAGGGAAATTTCCCTTGGCAGATTCCAGCTACAGGCCCGTTTCGTCTGCTGGCGAATCTTACAAATTGATGAATTCGCAGTTGTTCTGTTAGCGGTGATTCCAGATACAGGTGGACTCCGCTTTTAGCGGGTCGTGTGTCCGCCCATGTGCACGTCAGTCACAGAGACGTGGGTACGCCGTCTTGCCTTAATTGCGGTGCGATGGGTCTCTTCGTCCTTCACGTCCGATCCGGGCCGTCGGTTAGAGATCATGCCCCGAAACCGTCAAATCTCAACCGCTCATACGGGATGCGGGATATTCGGCTTCCTCCTTAACTGTTCGGGACTGAAGGGTCCAATCGAACCGCACATAACCTCCTAGGATCGGGGTATTTTAGTACCTTTTCCCTTCGTCAAGAAAAACCAAGGCTTTCTCATCGTTCCTCTCAGAAGAGATCCTGATTACCTTGTGTCTCCCAGATGGCACCGAAGACGAAGAGGGTTACTTCCAAGAAGAGGAAGGAGGCATCTTCCTCGGGTGCGGCCGGAGCAGCCACTGTCGAAGGTATGTTCCCAGTTCAAACCCTGTTTAGACATGGATAGGTATCTCTTGCTTAGATCCCTCCTCCATGCCCTCACTGTGCTTCTCAGCCCACGATGATGCACCGCTTCCTGAGGAGCACGAGGCGGAACCTATCTTAATATCTGATGATGAGCCCGAGAGCCCGGAGGCTCCTCCTGCCCAGGGTTCTGCTCCGCAACCAGGAATGGAACCTTGTCTCGGGGTTCCCCCAATTGCGGCGCTCGCCCCTGGTCAAAAACCTACTCCCCCTGGCTCCTCATCTTGGCAGGCCCGCGTCGAGGAGTTCAAGAACGCCGTGAGATAGGTAATTTCTCTTGTCGATCTCGGCTTGGGTAGTTTTGCCAGTTTCAGGCAATCTCTCCTGGACCGTGCGGTAGACATTCGACGATCGGGCGAAAATCGGCTTTTCACCCGTTGTATGCGAGAACTACGTCTTCTGGAGTCGCGTATGACAGGGCTAGAGGCATTGCTGCGGGAAGGCCCCGAAGTTTATATGGAGTCTTGCCTGGCTTTCATCAAGCGTAGGGAGGCCCATGAACAGGAGATCCGTTCTAAAGAGATCGCTGATTCGGAGTACACCGCCAATTTCTGGGTGGATCACCGTCGCTCGTCAGAGGAGGAAGTCATCGACCTTAATCACACGATAGCTCGCCTGCGAACCGAACTGGGACATGCGGAGGCGAGGTTGGAGAAGCTCCAGACCGACGTCGTCATTGCCCGTGAGAAGGCTGAAGCGGCAACTCAGCGCCTCTTGGTGTTGCGGGAACAAGACGCTGTCGCTAAGTCGAACTCCGAGGAGCGGATTAGGAAAGCGGCCGAGGACAAGGCTCGAGAGGACCACGCGAGACGGGTGGCATTGGCCAAGGCAGAGATTTCCACTTTCAGTGTGTTTGATTGAGATCCCCACCATGTATTCGTGCCTAAGACACTTTGTTTATTTGTCTTGCTTAATTTTGAAACTATGCCATGACTCGTGAAGTCATGACCTATTCAAATGTATTATCTTAAACACTGGGTGCATGTTTTGCTTCTTCGAACGTAATATTATGACTTGCGTGATTTGCAAAAACATAACTTTGTTCAAATGTACTGTCTAGAAGCATTTGATGCAGTTTGTCTTCTTCCTCGTCGTGTTCCTTTTGGATATAACCCCTTTAATATTTCTTTGGCATGGCTATCAGCGGTTTCAGGTTGCAACACTTGGGCGAAAACTCAGCTTGAGTATGGCTCAGCCCAGAGGATGGCGAATTCGCTGGGAGAGACGTACTGAACCGTCGGAGAGTTCGTTTGAAGGTTAACTTCATCCTTCGGCGAATTCAAGCCATGGGCGAATCCCGAGTCCTGGCGGATTCGTGTCGACGTCGTTGGCGAATTTAGAACGCGAGCGAGACTCGGATTGTGGCGAGTTTGTCTAACTGTCGGAGATCCAACTGCGGGCGAAACTCACGCCACGTGTCGGTCGGTAGACCCAAGCGCTTGCCAACTAAGGCTCTGTGAACTCATTAATGCTCATCTATTGGTGAAGCGACTGAACGTTTCGCCTCTTGTTCAATCCGATTGGTCGGTTCGGTGTGTCGAGAGTAGCCTTTAATGGCGTTGAGTTCGAAGCGTCGCGGGGCGTTCGGACTGCTTGATGACTTGAGGCGACGAATCTTAGCCGTTCGATTTTTGAGATATACCTCCGCACTCGTCCTTCTTTAGGAGAGTTCTGACTGCTTTGAGAGAAATTCGTCAGAAAAGAAAAGAAAACTTCTCTTCCCCATGGCTTCCTCTTCCGATCACAGCGATGCCGAAGGTGTCGGCTCCTCCGCCACCGTCGTGGATGTCGGCGCTCCGTCTGCTGCCCCGGTGAGCCCGGTCCAGGGATATCCTATTCCAGACCCCGTGGCTCACCCTGCTTTTGTGCCGCTCCAGGAGTTGGTGGATTTGGTGCACGGGTGCGCCCTCTCTGTCAGCATGGGCGGTGAGCGATACTACGACTCGCTCCCCCTCGTAGAGGCGCGTCTGGAGGCGATTCGCCGTGTGGGCGATGACTCGCTCACACAGCGATGTGAGCGAGAGCTTGAGCTCGTGGAGGGGTGGATGTACCGCCTCGAGGAATTGGCTCATGAAGACCTCTCCCACGAGTCACCGCCTCTCCCACTGCACCTCCTGCTAGAGCGTAACGAGCGGGCGAAGCGGATCCAGGTGAAGGAGGCTGAGCTCAGACGCCTACGAAAGCGACACCGAACGGTACTGGACCGGATGGACGCTTACATGGACCGGGCTTTCTTCGAGGACGCCAGCACTCTCCGCGGCGAGGCGAAGCTGCAGGAGCGTTCGCGCAAGGCGGGGGAGCTCGGCGAGGCTGCCAGGGAGGTGGAGAGGGCGCTGGAGCTCCTTCGCCAGGAGGAAGAGGAACGCAAGGCGGACCTAGCCAGGCGGCAGCAGGAACGGAAGGAGAAGGCGAGGACCCGGCGTGCGGCGGAGCGGGCTGCGCTCAAAGCCAAGATCGGCTCTTTTAGCCTTCTAAAATTCCTGTAATGCCTGTTTTGCTTATGTAATTTTGTCAACTTAATCGGTGCCCTGGGCATCACAACTAAACTGAAAACTCTTGTAAATTTCGGTCCGTCGTGGCCCTTTGGCTTGTTTTGCCTGTCTTTGTTTTGCATGGATGGTCTCCCTCCATTTCTTCTTTGTGTGTTGCTGGGAACCTCGAGTTGAATTTGGTGAGCTTCTGACCATTCTGTTCCGAACTTAGTTATTTTGGACCCTTGTTCTGCTCTCGGTTGCTTACGGCGTGGGATCGGGTTGACTCCGATTTTCGCGTTGTAGCTCCAGTGGGATCAAGAGAGTAACACTCGGCTTGCAGCAGAGAACAGTCGTTCGCTCCTGCGGCCGACTAAAAATCTCAACTTCGACTTGCCATTCGGCAAGCTGTCGCTTGAGGAATCGGCAGAGATATCATTTGCCAACCTGCTCTTGACAGTTGTCGTCGTCTGAATAGGCGGCGACGATGATAATCGAATCGTCAGGGATGTAGGAATATGACGTTCGATTGTTGTAGGGGCCCTCACGTGGTAGGCCGCTACCCATCAGTTATCCTAAGGGAATGTTAGGATAGCTGGAATAGGCCAGATAGTTCAGGGACGTAGGAGTGTGACTATTGACAGAAGTAATAACACGTCGCGTGGTAGGTTATTACTTAGGCTATGTTATTCGTCGGAATAACAGCGCCAATCATCAGAGGTGATCATTAACCTGATGGGGTTTTGTCACGATTGGAGCGACTGTAGGGGACCTACCATTCTTATGAAGAGGATTGGTAAGTAGATTGTGTCAGAGGTTTAATGTTAACGTGACATGGAATGCCGTGATTGGAACGACTTTGGGGACTCGCCATTCTTTGGAAGAGGATTGGCGAGTTGGTTTGGTTTGTCGTGATATGAACGACTTTGGTGGATTCGCCAGGCGAAATGAATTGGTTTGTCGTGATATGAACGACTTAGTGGTTCCGCCATCTCGTTAGAGAGGATAGGCGAAATGAATTCCACCAGAGGCTTTCGCCATAACGGATAGAGTAGGGACAGTTTAGCCTCGTATACCAGTTGGAGGGTCTGAGGGCCAGTTTAGGCTCTTGCACTTATGGGAGTTGGTGAAGAAGAACTAAGGATAGTACTTCTTCAAGTATTTGCCGTTGATGGGCATCATGATCTTGTCGCCGTTGGGCTTGACGAGGCGGTAGGCGCCATTCGAATAAACTGTTTCTATTACGAACGGCCCTTCCCATTTGGATTGGAATTTGCCTTTCTTCTTGGAGGTGAGAATCATTGGCCGGCGGACGGCCAACACTGAAAGTACCCTAATGCCACTAGGAAAGAACCCTAGAGGGGGGTGAATAGGGTTTATGCTAATCTAATCCGATTTATGCTAATTTAAAACTTATTAACAAATATATCCTAGCAAAAGAGATATGAATAATATATGTGCAAGGATATATAAATAACACAAGGGTGAACAAAAATAGTGGATGAAATAAACTAGATGCAATAGGCAATATATGCAATGAGCACAAGTATAAATGAACGCCAATGCAACTCAAACACAAGCAAATGATCACGGAGTTCGGACCTTCCGTCCTACGTCTCCGCTCCCCACTCCCGGGGAGAAATCCACTATCACACCGGGTTTTCAACGATCACCCGAAAATGCTTACACCACACAATATTGGTTTCAACGCTCACCGATCAACGTCTACAATATCATAATGTAACTACACTAACTACCACCTCAAGTGTTGGTCCTCACGTATCGACTCCCTCAAGTGCTCGGAATTATCACCTCTCACTAGGCAACCGACGCCACTCCTCTTGGTATCGACTCCGTCCTCACCACACACTCCTCTTGGTGTACTAGTGTAATACAAGGTGATCCTCACAATAAGCTCACAACAAATAAATTGTTCTCTACAATGGGTGAGAACACAATGTAGCACAACTCAATGTTACAATCTCTCACAACCCCAATAATACTATGTATGAAAATACTAAAAGCTCAAGTGGGTGTGTGTAACAATGAGATTCAATAAACAATACTAAAACTAAACTCAATATAAAACTAGCATATGGAAATTAAGATCAAACATATAAAATAGCTAGATTGAGTTTAGGAAAACTTCTCTATATGATAACAAAAGATGGAGGGAGAAGAGTGAATGCTCAAACACCAAAGGATGATCTCCTCAAGCTCTTGTGGAATTTGATTTCCAAAACCGAAAATACTCAATTGCTTAAAAGCTTATAAACACACTTAAACAAAACTTAATCAAACTTTAAACCCTTGTTAAACTTTCTTAAAACATTCTCTTAATTAATTTAGGACTGAGGATATGTGGGGGGTATTTATAGGAACCCCAAAGCCAAGAGAAAACAAGGCAAAAAGACCAAAAACCCAAAACCAAAATAGTCTGGAAATATAGCCGTTACAGTGTTATGAGTCGACTTATCACTGTTCATGAGTCGACTCATAAGTTACCGTTACAGGCAAAAAACAGCTTATGGGTCGACTCATAAAATTCATGAGTCGACTCATCATGCATGGGTCGACTCATGAGGTCACGGGTCGACTCAGCAGAAACAAAAACCAAATTCTAGAACACTTCATGAGTCGACTTATGACAGGCATGAGTCGACTCAACCTGTCGGGTCGACTCATGATATTGTGAGTCGACTCGTCAGAAACAAAATGCAAACTACACAACAGTTTATGAGTCGACTCGTCACTATTCATGAGTCGACTCGTGACATGTACACAGCCTGTTTTAAACAGTACATGTCAACTTAAAATAAGGTTTAAAAATATCAAATAAATTCCAAAAATTATGAAACTTTGGAAAATGTTTATAAACATGTTAATGAACATGTTCTAAAAAGAATTTTTAGAATTGCATTCCCCAATAGTGAAAACTCATCATTTTTCAAATATGTTCAAAAACATGAAAAGGAAACATACATGTTTTTGACATTTGATTTAAACAAACTTTTGGAAACTTTTATATGGCTTTATAGACTTATGAAAAGATATAAAAACATATTATCAAGTCCATAAACCAAAAACAAAAAATTTTCAAATATGATAGAATATGAAACATATGAACATATATATGAATATATATTTGTTTCATATCTACAAAATCAAACCAAAACATATATGTATATATATAACTATATATATACAAAAACCAAAACGAAATGTGTATGTGTGTATATAATTGAGCTTAAAGTACTGACACACATAATATAAAACCTAAAACTAAATTACCCAAGCAATCTTGATCTTCATTGTAGCTCAACTTGGTACACGTTGCAGATGAAGCGAGATCTTGGATCTTTAACTTGAATGCAATGCTTCACTCCACAATTCCGCCAACCTCCATTTGATGTGATCGTGAATGCCCAATTCCATCCATCCTCCAACACATTGTTTGTCTAGAATACCTAATAAGAAACATAAACACTAGACAAACAATATTAGGAATTGTTTGTGATCATCAAAACAAGATTAGAAGATGTAGGCTCATAACATGAGACCTAACAAACACCAGCTCTCCTTCCTTGAAGGCTCGGCGTTTGACTTTCTTATCGAAAGCCTTGGCCATTCGGGCTTGGTAGAACTCAATGTGCTGTTGAGCTTCCAGCCGTTTGTCGTCCAACGCCTCGAGCTCGGCGAGTCGTTGTCGGGGATTGTCTTCCACCGTCATCCCCGTTGCCAAGGCAACACGGAGGGAAGGTATCTGAATCTCCAACGGCAATATGGCTTCACAGCCATATACCAAGGAGTAGGGCGTATGGCCGGTCGGCGTGCGAACCGTGGTGCGATATGCCCATAGGCTTTCGCCAAGTTTCTCAATCCAGTCGCGTTTGCTGGTTGAGGTCAACTTGGTCAAAATCTTGATGATCGTTTTGTTGAAGGCCTCGGCCAAGCCATTTGCTGATGGGTTATAGGCCGTGGAAGAGAGGTTCTGCATCCGGAACTTGTCGCAGAACCTGGTGAATGCGTGACTGACGAACTGCGTACCATTGTCATGAATGATACGTCTTGGTACGCCGTACCGGTAAATAACGTGGTGTTTGATGAACTTAATCACGTCGTTAGTCTTGACTTCTCTCAAGGGGACGGCTTCGGCCCACTTAGAGAAGTAGTCAGTGATCGCAAGAATGAAGCGATGACCTCTTGCCGATGGCGGGGATATCAGTCCAACTATATCCATCCCCCATGCCTCGAAAGGCCACGAAGCCTTTGTTGGGTGTAGGTCTTCAGGTGGCTGATGCATATAGTTGGCGTGAATCTGGCATTCGTGGCAGCGCTTTGCGTAGGCAACGACGTCTTGGACCATCCCAGGCCAGAAGTAGCCAGTCCTTCGTAGGTGGTCCCAAAGTTTGGGCCCGGGCTGGTGAGCTCCGCCGATGCCGTTGTGGGCCTCGCGTAGAGCCTCCTGTGCTTCTGCTTTTGAGAGGCATCGAAGCAACAAGCCGTCGTATGACCTTCGATACAACGTCTTGGTGGTCGAGTCGTAGTAGAATCTCGTAGCACGTCTCCGGACGGACTCTCGCTCCTTTGTATCCTCGGGCAATACGCCGTATAGGATGTAATCGATGATCGGGATGCGCCAGTCTTCAGCACTGGGCTGATCTGAGACTTGATGGGTGGCGTTTGCTTCTGGAGCGTCTTTCAGTCGAAAGAGCTTCCTGCTCGCCACTGTGACCGATTGGATTGTTCCGAATGGTTGAGCCAAGTTGGCCGCCAGGGAAGCCAAGGCATCCGCATGTGTGTTCTTAGAACGCAACACATGCTCGATGCGGAAGCTCTCAAATGATTCCACTAGTCGGACAGCCGCCTTGTGGAGTGGGATCAAGTCTTCGTTTCTAACCTCATATTTGCCGGTCATCTGCTTGACGATGAGCTGGGAATCGACGTAAGCTTGGAGATGCTTTATTCCTAGCTCTTCGGCCAACTCCAGTCCGACGAGTAATGCGTTGTACTCAGCCACATTGTTGGTACATGGCTCTGTCAAAGAGAAGGCCCGGGGCAGCACGTGGTTGCGTGGAGAAGTGATGACTACCCCCACTCCAGCAACAATAGAGCCATCCGGGGCTGCACGAGACGCGCCGTCGAAGAACATCTGCCACACATCCGGTAACGACGTTACGTTGACTTCTAGTGGCTCGTCTGGCAAGTCTTCAAACAAGTCGGTTTTTGATGCCAGTGGGTGACTGGCCATGAGATCGCATATGGCTTGACCCTTGACCGACTTCTGTGGCATGAAGTGAATGTCGTACTGAGAGAGCAGAAGTGCCCATCTAGCTAAGCGCCAATTTAGCGCCGCGGGTTGCGTCATGAAGACTCGAATGGGGTTCATCCGTGAGATGACGTGGATTGTTTGGCCAACCAAGTAGTGTCGCATCTTTTGGATGGCGAACACCAAGGCCAGACATTCTTTTTCGACCATTGGGTATCGTTGTTCGGCGCCTTGCAGGGTCCTACTGAGGTAGTAGATGCCTTGCTCATGGCCGGAGTCATCGTTTTGTGCCAAGAGAGCACCCAGAGAGTGCTCCATGGCGCGAATATAGATGAGAAACGGTCTCCCCGAAATCGGCGCGGCGAGGACTGGCGGATTTGAAAGGTAATCCTTGATGTCCTCGAAGGCCTTCTGGCAAGACTCGTCCCATAAGAAGGAAGTGCCTTTCTTCATGAGTTTGGAGAATGGCTGACATTTGCCCGAAAGGTTTGAAATGAACCTTCGGATGTAGGCCAATCTTCCCTGGAGGCCCCTCAATTCTTTGAGGTTCCGGGGTGGTTGGAGCTCTTGGATAGCTCGCACCTTGTCTGGATCGATTCGGATCCCCTTTGTCGTGACGACAAAGCCGAGGAATTTACCACTAGCCATCCCTAGGAATGACTTAGTGGGATTCATCTTGAGTTGATGAGTCCTCATGAGTTCGAACATCGTCTTCAGGTCTTGGAGGTGGTCGCTCTTGTGACGACTCTTTACGACCAGATCGTCCACATAGCACTCTACCGTTTTTCGTAGATGGTCTCGAAAGATCAAGCTCATGGCGCGTTGGTAGGTTGCGCCGGCATTCTTGAGTCCGAAGGGCATAACGGTGTAGCAGTACACCCCCATAGGAGTTCTGAACGCGGTGTGTTTTTCGTCCTCGGGGTGCATTTTGATTTGATTGTACCCCGAGAAACCGTCCATGAAGGACATCCTCTCGAATCCGCACGTGTTGTCAATGATGACATCCGTGATGGGCAGGGGAAATTCGTCTTTAGGGCACGCAGCGTTGAGGTCCCTAAAGTCAATGCAGATGCGGATTTTGCCGTTCTTCTTCAGCACCGGAACAATGTTCGCCACCCAGTCGGGGTGTTGTTCCTTTCTGATGAAGCCGGATTCGATGAGCTTCTTTACTTCGGCTTCGATCGCCTCCATGATCTGGGGGCGAAACCGCCTTTGCTGCTGCTTAACTGGCTTGGCGTCTGGGTTGATGTTGAGGCGATGTGTGGCGATTCGCGGATCCAAGCCAGGCATGTCCTCATAATTCCATGCGAAGACGTCGATGTATTCCCGTATGAGGGCAATGAGATCCTCCTTTTCTTGAGGAGGCAGGCTACCACTGATGAATATGGGCTTGGGACTCTCGTCAATTCCCATATTCACTTGGAGGATTTCGTCCTCGGTGGGCGGTTCTCGTTGCTCGAAGCGACTACTCCATTGGGCGTTAACATGACGATCCCACGTCTCGTCATAGAGTGGAAGTTGCTCATCTGTCGCCATCTCGGCAGGATCCATTGTAGCCATGTTGATCGTGAGGCCATCGAATAGGTCCCTCACGCTGACATCTGAGTCCCATGCTGAGGTTACTGACGACTGATCCCCCGAACATGCGTAGTCGGAATCTTCGTTGACCTGGAAATATAAATCTGACGAGGAGGAGGAGTAGCCCAGGCCTCTCCTAGTCCGGTTGAAATAATTCGAGGGTTTCCCCTTAGGTACGTAGGCAGGTCGGATGACCGTCTTGCGTCCTCGGCCGTAGTTGAGGCCTTCTAAACGAGTGAGGTCGTACCCCATGTCGCTCATCATGCGTCTCGCAATTCGACTGTATTGCGAAAACTGGGGTGCGAGGTCTTCGTCTTCGGACTCGTCCCAGAGCGTATGCAAGGGACGATCGACTCGGCCGAAAATAATATCTTTTTGATATTTATTTCGGGCCGGCACAACAAATACAGCTCGCGATGAGTCAATCGGCTGCCCCCTCGCGACGTACAACGAGCGTACCGGAGTGTGCAGGGAAGGATCTTGGTAGAGCTCCGACCATAGGTCGTTGGGTTCATCATCCTCAGACGTAGAACAAGACGACACATAAGCAAAGTTAGATTTTTCATTGACGACAATCTTCCCCGCCTGAACAGCGTTGGTTACACGATGACTCTCATAACCAATTACAATCGACTCGAAATCGTTTAAGATTAGATTGTCGCCGTACTCAGGCTCGCTGTCCGCCTCGTTGCCGCTTTCCGGCTCCTCGACCGGCGGTTCGACGGAGTCTTGATACAGCAGGGAGACTGTGAAGTAGTTTTCGACACCTTTGAAGGGTTGTCTGTCGGCCACTACAGTCTTGACGCGTTCATAGTCGTCAACGTACTTTAGACATTGGTGCAGGGTGGATGGGACTATCCGGTTGCCATGAATCCACGGGCGCCCTAGGAGCACGTTGTAGGAAGGCTCGGCATCGATGACATAGCAGGTCACCTCCGTCTTCATGTCGCCTATGCGACATTTCAGGCAGATTTTGCCCAGTGGCCGCGTCCCTGTGGCGTTGAAGCCAAAAATGGTCGTGGTGGTTGAGGACAGACGCTTCGGCGGTATCCCCAAGTGCTTGATCAATTTCAGAGGCACGATGCTCAACGCGGAGCCCGGGTCGACTTGGATCCGATCTACTCTCGCCGATCCGACATATCCCGTGAAGTACAGTGGTCGATCATGCGATGTGCTCTTGATGAGCATGTCCTCGGGGGTGAAAGTGATGCACGGGACCCGCCTCTCGGAGACTTGGCAGCAAGTCGTGCATTCTCGTTCTGCCTCTGTCTCTTTCGAGAAGTGGGTTGAGAACGCCTCTGAGTCCGCCAACGCCTCTTGCAGGGCTTCGCGAGTGGACCTGGACAACCGAAGGAGGTCGTACATGGTGATTCACGCCGGGATGCTTTTCAACTGTGCGAGCACGTTGAACCGGAAAGGTTG
>BQKN01063320.1:0-15432 GCA_022839385.1 Asparagus kiusianus
CCGTCAACGTCGATCCGTCAACGAAAAACTCGTAGGCAAGATCTATCTTGCTCAGAGCTGAATTTTATATTTTGTTAAGATTTATCTGCATATTAGTTTGTGATATGATTATCTACGTGGGATTATTGATGAATAATATTAGATAAATAATAATAATATGATAAATAACATTTTCAGAATAATTATGATAAATTAAAAGAATTTATTTCGACAGCAGAATCATTTTTAGATAATTATATTAATTTTAAAGGAATTTATCTTGAAAAAGAAATTATTTTAGAAAAAAGGATTATTTTGGAAAATAAATTAAAGGAACCTATTTTGCAAAAGGATTATTTTACGTAAATAAATTTATTCTTTTAGAAGATTATTTTAGAATAATTTAATGATTCAAATTCTCAGATTTAATTACCTGATATGTCATGATATTATTGCACATGATTTATTATGTCTTGTTGCGATAAAGAACCGTTGATAGTTATGACTTAGTGGTCTTGTGCATTATGAAAAGACTTAGTGACATGTGTGAGTGTGTTGACTGAGTTTAGGTGGTGAATCCGAGTTTCAATGAGGTTTATAGATGACTCAGAAAATACAAGAGAGTTGGGATGGGGAGTCATGGTTCATGTGATCGGATAAGACTGTTGATGTATCTTCTAGACTAGAACTAGTGAACCATTTCGCACTGGGGTTAGTTTATTGGGCCAAGTGAACAGTTTCGCACTTGGTCAGTGAAATCGTTTCGTCACCCGAGTTTTGCTTGAGTTCAGACCAGGCCAAAATCGGATTGCGTGTAGTCCTCTCACCGAACCGTTTCGTGGGTTTGGATGCACGTTGGGGATTTGTGAACAGTCAATTATCCGGTGATATGAGCGTTGGCTCCGTGTGAGATGTGACCAGTGACTTGTTATAGAATGGCTAGTTACATGACCTCGTTCTTGGCTAGGTATGATTTCTTGTGAGATGTAGGCCAGTTGTGTATCTTTCATACATAGATTGGGGTTAATATTTAATTATCTATAATTTGAGACATATGGTATATACATGAGGGTTTCCTTATTTGGATTATTTCGCTCGACGTACTACGTCTCGAGTTATAGATTTTTAAGTATTAATTTTATCTAGTTGTATGACTCTGTGACTTGGATGATTACTCTGATCACTTGCTGCATGATCGACTCGTTACTTGATTGATTTTGTTGAATTTCCAGTTGCACGTCCTTTTGTCATTTCTATTATCGTATCGATTTTTGCTTTGGTTTTCATTTGTTCTATTTTCTTTTGTGGGGTCTTGTCGTGTGCCATGCACGTTGACGTACACCTGTTTTCTCTGGTGTACGTCAGACTTAGAGGAAGAACAGGTTCAGTAGGAGCCAGAGCATTCTCAGCAGGAGTGCCTAGCGAACAGAGCAGAAGAAGGAGTCGAAGCTTATTCCTTGATGGTTCTAGTTTACTTTTGTAGTTCTTTTTTTTCATTAATCGATGTATTTTTGTATCTCTTCAGTATTCATTTTTCAGTTTTGTAGGCATGTTGACCCGAATATTATGTCTCGGATATTATCCCATTCATGATATGATATTTTTTATTCTGAGTTTGTTTATTATTTTCTTACTGATTGTGATCGGGAACCTGTGATTTCGCATTATATTTATTTCTAGACGTTTAGCGTATTAGATTGAGAAGAAAAGAAAAGGAAAAAAAATGATAGTGTATATTTCTTCTCAATCTAATACGTCGCGGGCTTGTTCACGTTCCGATTCCCGGGTATTTTGGGAAACGGGACGTGACATCAATCATTTATGGTACGTTTATCTATAATATATTAGTGTTTATTATACGAATTTATGCCTTCTTATGTTTTCATTTGTTTATAAATCTATTTTTTCTTCCATAGTTCATGTTTTCTTCCATAGTTCATTTGTTTATAAATCTATTTTCTCTTCCATAGTTCATGTTTTATATATTATACATCTTTATTTATGTATATTTATGCTAATTATAATTATGTGATTTTGACTACTATGTCATATATTGCTACATCTGAATTAATATTATACAATAATAATTATTATAGTTATATATTGTTATATTTATTATTTTTATCTTATGAATATTACTAATATTTCTGATTTATCATATTGTTTGTCGAATATATATAATTATGTCCTTTTATTATGTTTTATATAATATGTTTATTTTAAGCTTGTTTGCCCTTATGTCTATTCTGTCATATAATATTTTATGACTGTTTTCATCATAATTTATCTTATTAACATGATTAGTACTATGAGTATTCAGAATTTTATGTGCTTATTATTCTGTATATTTTTCATTTTAACGCTTATTATACATGACGATTATATTTGTTATACACATTACATGTTTCTGAATCTTGTTTATCTTTTTACTTTGATATCTTTTATTTTTATGTTTTGATTCTATTTGTGTTTCTTTGAACTTGTTTGATTTTGTAATTATTTACTTTGTGCTATATAATTGTTTTATGCTAATAATTATTGTGTATCGTTTCATTCTACTATTGATTAATACTATGATTTGCCTCTGTTTATTTGTCTATATGTATTTATGTCTTTCTATCTATGTTTATTTCTTTTATTTAATGCTATTTTCAATTATGATTATGTATGTTCTGTATATCTTATTATAATCCTTATTGTCCTTCTGTCTGATTTGTTCTGCATTCTTATCTTATATCTTGTGCTTTTCTAGTAAATATTCCGTGCTACATTTGTTTATGACTCTTTGAATATTTATATTTATTTATCTGTATATTTATATTTTTGTACTATCGCTATTTATTATCATCATGTTCTATCTTACTGTTTATTATATCTATGTCTCCTTACGTGCGTTTATATTTTGACTGCTTTAAACATATGTTGCTATAATACTATCTTTAAATCTTTTTAACATAGTTGCAAATTTTTTATATCTTCAGAATTTATGCCTTATATGTCTTATTTGGTTGAATGTGATTTACTGATTGCATTCATGTGTTTTGTTTGTAATTACACTTTTTGTATATCTTGAATGTGTCTATTCTACTAACTGATTGTATGATATTTCTATTGTGATTTGATTTTTATTATTTTCATGTAAGTTGTCTATTGTATTTGTCTAAACTATATGTGTTTGATTCTTTGCTATTTTATTTTGCTTACATACTCGTCAAATGTTTCTTTTGCTTTTGCTTGTATATGATTCATCTATTATTTGAATTGTATTTTTAAGTTTTTGTGTTTTAGTATGTGTATTATCTGATTACGTATGAGCGATATATATTTTGTTGAGATTATTTTGTCTTTTATCATCTTTATGCTCTTCTTTTAATTATTTATATTGTTGAGTTGATATGTTTTATCACATATTCTAGTGATTGACAATTATTTGAATTATATATTGATATTTCATATCATATTTTTGTATGCTATATATTTGTTATATTTTGCTAATTCTGTGTTATTGATTATGTTTTAACACTATGATGTGTTGTCTTATGATACTATATAAAAAATATCATGTTGATATTATATTTTTCTATGATTGAATATTTGTTGTTGACTTCTTTGCTATTATGCTATGTTTGACTGATACTTATATTTTTGTCTATGCCTAGATGATGTGTTATTTTATAATTTGATACGTATCAACGATTTTATTTTTAATATACATGCTTTTTTATGCCTGTGTAATCTTTTTTCAATATATATTCACTCTCTTTATGTTATACTTACATCATTCTTATTATTTATATTACATACCATACTTTCTTATGACCTTATGTTATATATATTCCCTTGATGATTTGCATGCTTTTTATACTTCTGCTTTATCATTATTCCTGCTTATTTATCTCATCTGACTATACATTATTGATTTATACTATATACATTTTACTATTAACTGTTATCATCATTTTCTTCTTGTTTGACTTTGTATTTGACTTGCCCATATAACTTATATTCGATATTGATGCGTAATGCATTCTCATAACATGTTTCATGCCTTATATATACAATATGTGAATTTACTTTCACATTTTTTTCATCTTCTTTATTTATAGAATATTATATCTAAATGATGCTTTGTATAGAATTTTTTTTATTTTTCTATATATGTGCTATAAATATTTTATATTTACTTTATATGATTAAATATCCTTTTGCATCTATGGTGATAACTTAGTATTTTATTATAGTGAATTGTATATTTATATTCATATATCTCTAGTATTTTTATTATAACGAATTGTATATTTATATTATAATAACTTAGTGTTTGTATGTCTATATTTTGACTTGTATTTTTCTCACGCTCTACTTATGGATATGCAATTTATTTTGAATTCTTCTCTGTAGGCGTTGAGTTGAGTCTCTCTTTTCATATCCCTATCATTGGGTTCTTTCTTATTTTAATTCCGATGATGGAATTTGTTTTAAAGGGGGTAGAATATAATAATCGTGAATTTTCGATACTAGTTAAAATAATTTTTTTGGTATTTTAAAATATTTAATTATTATTGTATTTTCTTGATTTTTTAGAATTTTCTATGATTTAAAATTCTGATTTTATATTTATGTAAATAATTTTGATAATTATAAATTAACTTGTTACGGTAAAAAATTTTCAATTAATATTTGTTATATTATTCTTTTGTTATTATAAGTATTGTATTAATTATAATATTTTTATCCCTAATTATTGTAAATTTTCCTAATTATTTTCTTAATTAGTTTTAATTTTCCCTAATTACTTTTCTTAATTTATTCTTAGTTATTTTTAACCTAACCCTATTTATATATATTTTCATTATTCTCATTCTCTCTCATTTTCATCTAACAGCCGCCACTCTCTCTCTCTTCATCGTTCTCTCTCTCCTCCTCTTCAACTCTCTCGAATGAACCCACCACCGCCTCCTCCCCTCTTCATTCGCCGCTCGCCACACCCAGGCCCGGGCTTCCCTCAGTCGGACCACCGCCCTCCTCTCGAGCCGCCTAACCTACGATCGCCTCCAGCGTCACCGTCGAGCTCCAGATCTGATCCCTCTCCGCCCCGAGCTCTTCGTCAACTCCTCCTCTGCACGAGCCACCTCCAGCCAGCTCGAACAGCCTGCCATGTCCCCTTCATCGCCGCCCAGCTCGCCACCTGACGCCGCCCTGAACTTCTCAACAACTACTCCCCTTGCCGCCTCCTCCTTCTCCGATTAGAGCCCTAGCCCGTCACTCGTGCAACCTCCAAGTACCACCGTCAACCCCTCTCCCACTCGCCAGCGTCGCTTGCCTCCAGCCTTGCTAAAAACCTCCAGCCGCAGTCCCCTCCCCTCATCCTCCACCACCTGCCGTCGACCCAAGCCCCGCTCTCCACCCCTACTCACCTCCTCTCCCCAAATCTGCAGTCGTGCCGCCGACCAGCCCTGCTGAGCTCCCCTCCTTCTCCTCCACCAGCCAACCCTCGCCTTCCGTCCTCTACCCTCGCCGCTGTAGCCCCGTCTCCACCAAGCCGAGCTCCTCCTGTAGCCCCCATTACCGTTGCCTCATCCGCAGATCGCAGACTCACACGTCAACCGATGTATCGAAGGAAACCCGAGGAAAGATCCCTTTTATCGTTTATCATTCAGTACAATTTTAGATATATCGTAAATTAGCTATGTGCAAGATTCTGATCCTGGTATAGTTTCGTTTCAATTCTTATATTTGTCGTACGTGCGAATTTACTTTTTTTATTGTTATATTAGTATTTTAGATCTGTGATATAATTATCTGCGTGGGATTGTTTGATGAATAATTTTCTGTAAGGAAAAAAATTTTATTTTGACAAAGAATTATTTTTTTGAATAATTATTATAAACTAAAAGAATTTATTTTGGCAACAGAATCATTCTAGGAAAATTATAATAATTTAAAAGAATTTATTTTGGAAAATAATCATTTTGGAATAATTTAAAGGAAATTTATTTTAAAAAAAGAATTATTTTTGATCTTTTTACTGCTACTGTACATGCACATCATACTATTCATAGTTACTGTTCATGTTCTACGATCTTTATTTTAATATATTTGACATGCCATGATATCGTTATACAGGATCGGTTGTATTCATTTATTATTTTCTTATTATGATTGAGAACCATTAGTAGTTCATGACTTAGTGACTTTGCGCATTATAAATAAGACTCAATGACATGAGTGTGTGTGTTGACTAAATTTAGGAGGTGGACCAGAGATTTAGTGCAGGTCATGTTTGTTGACTTAGAAAAGTGAGAAGAGTTGGGATGGGGAAGTCTTGATTCATGTGATCGGATGTAGTTGTTGATATATCTTCCAGACTCGCACCGGTGACCTGTTTCGTCCTAGAGTTGGTTTGTTAGGCCAAGTGACCTATTTCGCCACTTTGGTCAGTGACATGTTTCGTCACCTGAGCTTTGCCTAAGTTCGGACCAGACCGAGATCAGATTGCGTGTAGTCCTATAGCTGCCCGTTTCACGAGATTGGATACGTGTAGGGGATTTGTGAACAGTCAGTTATCTGATGATATGAATGTTGAATCTATGTGAGATATGAACCAGTGAGCTATTATAGGATGGCTAGTTGTATAATCTTGATACTCGGATGTTTATGGATTTCTTCTGATTATTATACTCTAGTGGTGGATTGCATTTTGATTTATTAGATTTTTAGTTGCACGTTTCTTTTGACATTTCTATTGTATCTGTTATAGCATTGGTCTTTCGATTATTCTATCCTTCCATGTGGGATCTTGCCGTGTGCCATGCACGCTGACGTACACTTGTTTTCTCTAGTGTACGTTAGATTTAGAGGATGAACGGGTCTAGCTTGGAGACACGTCAGAGTCAGAGTAGTTTCAGAAGGAGTGCTTTGTAGACCGAGCAGAAGAAAAAGCCGAAGCTTAGCTATTTCTTTTCTGTAGCCGTTGATGGATGTTAGAGCATTTTGTAGCACTTTATCTTTTAGTTCAGTTGATGTATTTCCTGACTATCTAGTTTTAGTTATACGTTTGTATCAGAACATGTTTACTCGTATATAATGTCTTGGATGATATTGCCCTTGTGATATGTATCATGTTGTTCTGGGTTGTTTATTATATTCTCGCTACTGTGATCGGGGACCTATGACTTCGTTTTATACTACTTGACGCTTAGCGTATTAGTTTGAGTAGAAGGTCTAGTACATTTCTCCTCAGTCTAATATGTCACGGGCATTTTCACGTTCCATTTCCTTGGGGTATTTTGGAAGCAGGGCGTGACAGGTTTTTTTGGTGGCCCATGCAGGTCACGGTCCTGAGTTCCTACCAGTGAGAATATAATGGACAATTTAAATGCATATCATTATTTCATCTGTAAGACTATAGTTAGTCATTATCCTATTATCTAGATAAATTATGTCTTAGTCCCTACCTTATCACATTCAGACTCCGGAACTTCCCACTGTTTCTTGTCTCATCACTTCCCGACTACACTCTCTTTGTATAGCTTTTCTTTCCTTGTGTCGGTTATTATTTTATGTGTTATTATTTTTACAACTATATTTTCTTTGATTTTACTTATATATCATTTAATTGTATTGATTTCTACATTATTTATAACATTATTTTATATATTACACACAGTGTTATATTATATATTTTCATTCAAAATATAAATCATTACTTATATATTTCAATTGTTCAAATCATGTTCGTTAATTGTTTTGCATTACTTTAGATTTCACATATACATTACATCGCATATCTGATATTCAGATTATTTTCTTGTGTTTAAATATATTTTTGCATATCTAAATTGTGTATGTGTCCACTTTTTCTGTTATACTATCTACTATTTACTTATGTTTTAGATTATTGTAAATTATTTGTATTTTTAGTGATAAACATTAATAAGTGCATGATTTTAATATTCTACATATGCATTACATTCTTATTCTTTGTTTATTCAACTCACAATATTTTCAGTATATAGTTTTCTTATCAGTCAGTTTTGTCTTATTTAGGTTGTTATAGTATGTTCAAATTGGTTTCGTTATTTCTAAGAGCGATATATTTCTATTTTTGATATTCAAGCATTATTTATATTGCTAAGTTTAGAGTTGAGTTACTAATTATATAGTTATTTTGTTACATTAGTTATTATTCTTTTATAACTAATATAAAGATAATTCTAAATAGCATTGTGGGTGTGTATTGTATTTACTCATGGGTTGTTTATAGTGCATTTGCGTATTTGTTGTTGTTGCTTTATTTTCGATATGTATTACTTGGTCAAAACATTTATATTCATTATATACGCATATTATTTTTCAGTGTTTGTTTTATAGAATTTAATATTTTTATATCCTTTGTGTGTTATTGTTTGTAGTTTATTCTCTATTCATTATTTCGTTTACTTGTGTTGTATTTTACTTTTTTATTCTTTTATACTTACTATTCTCTTTTTCATTATAGTGTATTCACGTATATTATTATATTATGACATATATTTTTTTATTAATTTATAGTCATTTGTCAACTTTGTCTAATCATGTTCTGTTTCATGTATTATTAGTGTTTATGTTCGCATTTTTATTGATAATCATATTTTATTATAATTTCATACCCTCATTATCTATTTTATATGAATAAATATACCACTAATAATTACTTTTATCTTTTAATTGAAAGTTAATGAAGAATAAAGCCCAAAAATCTCATCTCTCAACAAAAGCTCATGAATTAAATAAAGAACACAAGCAAGAGCCAAAAATCTCAAGCCCAGAATCAAGCCGTGTAGCTTGTAGAAGCCGGAGAAAATAAAAAAATCAAATATGAAAATAAAATATATTCAAGATGGTTGGCCGCAAAGAAATGACGATATCTCCCAATCTGGAAGGCGGAATTTAACATATAATATATAAAAATTGCCTATCTCGACGAGAAGAAGCCATCTGTGGAGGTAGATTTTTCATTGGACATCGATGCCAGCATCGATGCAGGCATCGATACCGGCATCGATACTGGTATCGATGACTACGATTCAGTTATAGATCAATGGTTGATTTTTGATGGTTTTGGATAAGGATTCAATTCAAGGGCTCTTATTTATTGATGTTTACTATAAATAGGGATAGAGAGTGAGGGGTTAGATGTGTGAAAATTTTTGTAACTCCTTTTGGAGAGGAGGGCTACTCTTAATTGAGAAGGCCTTTCAAATTTATATCTTTTTGTTACAATTAATAATAATAATTTTTTCACCATTTTAAATATTTCTTCTCTTTGTTGGATGATGAAGATGGAGATGAAGAATTATTTAGAGGTTTGCATTTCTTTTTTTTTCTCTTTTATTTCTTTTTATTGCTTATTAGTTTAGATTTATTTCTATGCTTATAGTTAGATTTTATTTTCTTGTTAAATAGCCAAGAGGCTAGAACCCTCTTGCCTTAGATTTATTTCATGCTTATAGATTAGATTTATTTCATGTTTATAGTAATTTATTTTCTTGCATTTAATTCTTACAATTTATTTTGTAGTTTAGATTTTATAATTTATTTTGTAGTTAGATTTTAATTTCTTATACTATTCACCTTGAGGCTAGAACCCTCTTGGGTTTAGTTTTTCTTTTTATTTATTTTTATTTTGTTTGATTCACCTTTAGGCTAGAACCCTCTAGGGAATTACCCTTTTCTAAGAAGTGGGTTCAATTTTAGATTACTCATATCTATAATTGAATCCACCATCTTTAATTTCTTGCATTTTCTGTTATTCTTGAATTTTATTTTTGATTTGTTTCTCGATTTTATTCATTCTTCTTTCTTGCCTTATTGATCACATTTATTCTCAAACACATTTATCTACACACTATCACTCTCATTATCTCTCCATAATCATATTCACTCATCACTCCTATTTGTCACGCACACAACATAAGAACCGATTTTATATTATCTCCTGCAAAATACCTTCCTCGTGGATCGATATCTTTATACTATAACTTGACACGATTGTGCACTTGCAATATTTTTTTTACATGTTTAGGCCGCATCAAGTTTTTGGCGCCGTTGCCGGGGAAGGTGCTTAAGTAGGTTTTAATTATTTTGATTCTTTAACTTGTGTGTTTATTGTGAAGGAAACGCTTGGAGCTTGAAGATTACGGATTGGAGAATTAAGATTTGAAAACTTGCTTCCGGGTAAGTCTTCTTTCTAGCGTTTTCAATTCCACTCTTTTAGTTAGCTTCACAATTATAGAAAATTAGGATTTTTAAAAAAGATTTTATTTTTGTTGACCATAATAAAATCTATCTTTCACTTGGACATTAACTAACAAGATAATAAACTCAAACAATGTTCCCCCTTCTCATAGTTGTTTGATTGTTAACCCTAATAAAAATATATAAAGATTTTCTTTTTATCATCCTTTTTTAGTCGCTTTTAATTTTTAGGGTTGCATTTCATATAGTGTAGGAATTCACCAAAGTTATTGTAGCACTTGATTTGGCACACACTTAAAAATATTTTTAAGGGCAAAACCCCATAATCAAGATAAGGTGAGAGATTTTATCACCCTTTCCTTAGCCCAAAAATCACTAATTCCTTACTACACTACACAAGCCTAATAAAACTCATTAGACGTTGGCCCTAAGGACTCGAGCTCAATAAGGAACAAGAAATCCTGAAGTGAACCGGTTTAAGTTTTTTCAGATTAGTTGGTGTCTAAGGCTAGGTTTAGGGGTTGCGTAAAGCATTCCGCAAGGAAAAAGGTACTTAATTGATCTTTGATCACCCTCTAGTACTATCCTTACCTGGCTAACTATCTGGGTAAAACTTTAATCTTTTTACTGTAGGAATTTTTGGTTAGGAGCTGGTCTAGTTGCGTTAGGCTAACCCTAGAATTAGAGTGATTGAAAAGTGATTGCTTTGATTTGTTTTTAGGATTTTTCTTTATCTTTTTCTTCTCATAAAAAAACTAATTTTCTTTCTTAAAAAATTATAAAAAGAAGTTGTTTTTGGTGTATGCAAACTTGGGTTAGGGATAATTCTCATCGTTTAATCCGTGTTGAATCAATCCAAGAAATGACAAATCAACCTGTTCTTCAGGATATGTGTTACCCCACCAGAAATACAATTCCATCTTGCATAAGGCTCCCCGAAGCAAATGGAGAAAATTTTGAGCTTAGACCGTATTACATAAACATGCTTCCCAAATTCATTGGAAATGAAACAGAAGATGCATATATTTTTATTTCGGAATTTGAGGAAGTATGTATTATGATTAAAATGAGAGAATTAACCGAAGATACGATTAAGCTTTGATTTATTCCATTTGCTCTTAAGGATAAAGCTAAAAATTGGTTGTACAGCTTACTGACAAATTCCATCTCAACTTGGGATGAATTTGTCACCGTTTTTCTTAAGAAAATTTTCCCTATTCACAAAACGGTAAAGCTAAGGAACATCATTCAAAACTTTAAAATTATCTCGGGAGAGCCATTCTGGAAATATTTCGACCGATTCAAAGATCTTTTAATCCAATGTCCTCATCATGGTCTAGAAAAATGACGATTGTGCCAAGTCATATATGAAGGATTGGACTATTCTTCAAAAACATCTTTAGAATCGATGTGTCAGGGAGATTTTTTGAGGAAAAACGCAGATGAAGCTTGAGAATTTCTAGAGAGTTTATCCGAGAAAACAATGCAGTGGGAACACTGTGATGACAGGGTTTCATCAGTCCTTAATTCTAAGTCTAGTGGTCCTTCCTTGGAGTCAAACATTACTTCTAAAGCGAAGATAGCGACGATTCTGCGGAGGTTAGAAGCTTTAGAAGTTAAGGAACGAGCTCCAGCTCAAATCAATCATGTTTCTGCCCAAGGATGTCATAATTGTTAGTCTCCTACCCACGTTTCAGAGGAATGCCCTCTCCTAGGAAATAATCAGCCATTAGGACAGATGAACGCTGCATTCCAGCACCCTAAAAATGATCTATTTTCTCCAACCTACAATCCAGGTTGGAGAAACCATCCCAACTTTATATGGAATCAAGGAAATTCTCCCGGAACTTAAAACTTCACTCCCGCTTCAACCCAACAATTTCCTAGGGGAAACACAGTTCCTTTCAATCCACAATTTCAACAACACAATCTGCCGTATCAAAATCAGTCTCCTCTTCATCAAGCTGTAATTTAGACTCCTCACAATCCAGATCAGGATAAATGTCTCAATGTCTTGGAAAGAGAGAAAGAAAGAAAGAAAAATTTTCGAGTCAACCCGTGGTCAACCCTAAGGACACAGGATGCAGTTCATCCTATGAAGCTCAAGTGAATGCAATCCATTCACTTCGGTCAGGTAGACAAGTCGATAATCAAGTGAGAACTTCCCCAAGTCAAACTTTTGATCCAGTACAAATTCCTTCTCCTTCTCCTTCTGATGAATCTATTCAACAATCACCCTCCTCAGATGACCAAGAACCTGAACCAGAACCTGAGCCTGCTTTTGATAGGTTTAGACCAGTTGCTCCTTTTCCAGATAGACTCAGGCTTAGGAAACACTCCCCTCAAGAGGAGAAGATCCTAGAAACATTCAAGCAGGCTAAGGTCAATATTCCTCTCTTAGATGTAATTAAACAAATTCCATCTTATGCTAAATTTTTAAAAGAATTATGCGCTAAAAAGAGGAGAATAAATGTTCCAAAGAAAGTCTTTTTAGCCGCCAATATCAGTGAAATACTATCAAATCCCATACCTTTGAAACGTAAAGATCCAGGTTCCCCTATCATTTCATGTATCATTGGTAATACTCACATTGATAAGGCACTTTTAGACTTAGGGGCTAGTGTCAATTTGCTTCCATATTCAATCTAACAGTAATTGGGTCTAGGTGTACTGAATCCAACCAAATGCACCTTACAGTTGGCTGATAGATCTGTTAAGGTCCTTATGGGTGAGTTAGAGGATGTTCTAATTAAGGTTGGAGATTTTATTTTTCCAGTAGATTTTGTAGTCTTGAAAACACAGCCTGTTTCTAATCCCAAAGGATAGACACCTGTCATCTTAGGACGACCTTTCTTAGGCACTTCTAATGCTCTCATCAACTGTAGAACTGGTCAAATGAAGCTGTCCTTTGGGAATTTGACTGCTGATCTCAACATTTTTAATCCGGGGGACCAGCCAAATAATCAGCCTCTGGAAATAAATTACATTCATGAAAGATGAGAAAAAGAAGAAGAAGAAGAAGAGTCTGATTTAAGTTTTGAGGAAATTTTTGATGAAGAGTTAGAGTTTTTAGAAGAAGCAGATCAGATCCTTGAGAATAATGAAACTGTGTTAAACATTTGCTGCTTTGAATTAAATTTTAAAGAACTCTTTCTTGATGAACTTAGATTCTTGAAAAATAATCAACAAACAAATTTTTAGAGCTCTACAGAAGAATTAGTTGTTAGAAAACAAAACTTCACAGTACAAGAGTCTGAGTTCATTAAGAAATACAAAATACATGACACCAATAATACCTACCTTACTCTGTTGCAAGAATTATTGAACACTCCGAAATGCTTGGAATTTCACAATATTGATTATATTATTCTGAATTTATTTAAAATCCGGGGAAGAATTTTTAACAATAAGGTAGGATTCAATATAGAATACGAGCTCTTCGTGTTGAACACTTCATTCTACATTATTTGTTTTGTTTATTTTAGAATAATAAAAAGAATTTATTCTTCTCTCATTCGAGAGTTTCTTATTCAGTTGAAAAAAAAGAAAAAAAAAGAAAAAAGAGAGAGAGAAAAAAGAGAAAAAAAAGAAAGAAAAAAGAAGAAGAAGAGAATAATAAATTTTTGATTCTATCCTCCACAGACCAAAGGTAATTACAGATTTTTATCAGCTGATTAAATATAAGTACTTCACTTCTTATTTACTTTACTTTGTGCATCATAGAGTTTGCATTGAGGACAATGCAAAATTTAGGTGTGGGGGTGGAAATTAGTTAATTTTTCTCTTTGTTTTACATTTTTTGTTGCATTTTTGTTATTTTTTCCTTTTCTAAAAAAATTATAAAAATATCGTCACTTGCCAAATTGATAGAGTTATGTAATAATTAATTTATTTGATAAATTTTAAATTTTCTAATCTGTTATTTACTCAAGTTCGCCTTTTATGATAACTCTAAATAAAATTCTTAAGAAATGATTTTCAAACTAGTATACTTTACTTAAGCCTTAACTTTGATTTTTATTTAAAATAATGGAATGCATGCTTAGCTTAGAGTTAAAAATAATTTTTCAAAGTGGCTTGACTTACTTTTTTTTCAGAATATATACACATATACATATAAAAAAATTTAAAAAGAAGAGTGCGAAAAATGGGCACAAAAAAAAGGTGATTCTATCTTATAAAGCCTAAGCTGATCGAGTAATTAAGCCCAATAAGTATTTCCATACTTAATGACCTAAGCTCAATTGGGTTGGGATCCATTGGGTAAAAACTCATTAAATGGTCACTTAGAAAGCCCGTTAAAGTAGAAAAAAATCACCAAGGAAGAAAGAGTTAAAAATAATAATAATATAAAAAATAAAAATAAAAATACTAATAAATGTTTTATACATAGTTATTTGTATATATGGTCTTGGAAAACTTGAATTTTATTTTAAACAAAGAGTTAGCATGTTCTTTTAAAAACTTTTAAATTGAATTTCTAAGTTTGGCTTGGTTTTGTATTGCTATAATGAGAAGATTTTCTAGGAAATATACCTTAGAGTAATATATAAATGTTTTCTTGAGTAATAACTAGCTTCAATTATCAAGTAAATTTAGTTATTTACTAACTTCTTTAATTTGGCAAGATGACCGAATTTTGTGGGTATATTCACTGCAAACCCTCACGAGACTACAACTCGTCCACTAGGGTAACCTAGGGATTTAAAGGTTTATTGTATGCGCTAAATACAACCGCGATTCCTGCGAAAGTGAGTTAGGTTTTCTTTCATTTTTCTTCCTTTACTAGAGGACTAGCAAAAGTTTAGGTGTGGGGGTATTTGATAATCATATTTTATTATAATTTTATACCCTTATTATCTATTTTATATGAATAAATATACCACTAATAATTGTTTTTATCTTTTAATTTCAGGTTAATGAAGAATAAAGCTCAAAAATCTCATCTCTCAACAAAAGCTCATGAATTAAATGAAGAACACAAGCAAGAGCCAAAAATCTCAAGCCTAGAATCAAGACGAGTAGCTTGTAAAAGGCGGAGAAAAATAAAAGAATCATGTTATGTTTCATGTATTATTAGTGTTTATGTTCACATGTTCATCAATTGTAAGGACCGTGAATTTTCGATACTAATTAAATAATTTTTTTGATATTTTAAATATTAAAATATTATTTTAAAAAGAGTATTTATATTTTTTTGATTTTCTAGAATAT